>JARUPZ010000003.1:4452424-4602521 GCA_031213475.1 Nereocystis luetkeana | reverse complement strand
TGCCGAACCCCTCTATACAGCACCGCCTTCCAGCACAGCACAGCGCATCACAGCACAAAATATCTCAAAAATCCTTCCCGCCCTCTTTCCTCCCCACCACAGACAAGAGTAAGAACTGCCACCCCCCCGCCCCCCCCCCCCGAAAAAAAAAAACAATTGAAAAAAAACGCCCAAAGAAGAAAAAAAAAACGCCCACCTTTGTGTACTGGAAATCTCCACGCCGAATATGCAACGTGCTGAACCCCGCCTTTCTCAGCGCCTCTCCCCCTCCCCTCTTCCACCCCCCTCCGCCCTCCCGCCCCCTCCTCCTCCTCCCCCAAGCCACCCCATTCCCCGTACCACCCCCGACCACCTCCCCGGGTGGCCGCTGCCGGCGGCGCGCAGCCGCCCCGTGATGGTAGCGGGCCGCACAGAAAAGGCCCCTCCGGAAGTGGACAACGTCGCGCACGAGGCGGCGGTGATGGCGGGAGGCGGTCGGGTCGGTGAAGCCGAGGAAGGTGTAGAAATGGGTGAAGAGGCGGTACTCCTCCCCGGTTCTGGACCCCGACGTCTTGTTTTTTTTTTTTGTTTGTTTGTTTTTTTGGTCGAGTTCGTTGTGTTTGTTTTGTTTGTTTTGTTTGTTTGTTTTGTTTGTTTGTTTGTTTGTTTGTTTGTTTGTTTGTTTGTTTGTTTGTTTGTTTGTTTGTTTGTTTGTTTGTTTGTTTGTTTGTTTGTTTGTTTGTTTGTTTGTTTGTTTGTTTGTTTGTTTGTTTGTTTGTTGTTGTTTGTTCGGTCGTTCGTTTGTTCGTTTATGTTGTTTTGGTTGTTTTGCGTTGTGCATTTTTTTTTTGTGTATTTGTGCGCATTTATGTGCATTTACGTGCACATTTGGTTTAAGCACGTGTATTTGTAGTAACGAGATTGTGCGTGTTTTGTATTATGTTGTGGGGTAGTCGTGTTTTTTTTTTTGGTTTTTTCAATTCGTTCATGCGTGTATTATTTCGTTCATTTCGTTTCCGTTTTCGTCGTCGGTTTGATTTTTCGGAGGAGGCGGCAGACGAAAGGGCGAGCAGGCGCAAGCGCAGACGCGCGGGCACATGGGGGAAAAGGCGACGAGGAAGGGCGGGGAGAGGGGTAAGTAAAACCGGTGGTACAAGCCAAGGAGAGGCGTTGAAATATGCGCGTGGTTGTTCGTGCGGAGACGGCCAGGACATTGCCCTTTTGCTACTGGGAGCATCAGACAAAACTGTTCTCCAAGCAAAGGGTAGCCCGCCCGGAAATATGTAAAAGCAGAGCAGAGAAGACCGGCTTGCTGGTATACCTCGCCGACTTGCTCACTTGCCTGCTGGCGCAAGGCGGTCCGCGGTGGTGGTGACGGCGTTAGCTTCGCTTCTCTACTGCGGTTTTGTCTTGTGTGGCAACGACGGCGGCGGTGCGCCACCGTTTACCTCTCTATGCTCTCCACCTCCGCCGCCTGGCCGTAAGAGGCAGGACACATACCGCATTACCTTGCTCGACCCGACCCGACCCGACCCGACCCGACCCGACTCGATTCAATTCAACCCGGCGAGCTACTCACCCTAAAGTGGATATGCCGCGCCTGCTGCATCTCGCCGGTGTAATCCAGCTCGCTTCGCTTGTTGGTGAGGAACATCTCGCGCCACGCCTGGCCGTGAAGCGAAACGTCACACATTACAATAGGGGTGTCAGTCGTGAGGGACAAGAACCAAAACGGCGGCATCAGCAACAGCAACAACGTCAACAACAGACCAACAACCGCAGCTACATCAACCCAGACCAACACCAAAACCACAACAATGTCCAACCACAACAGCAACACCAACCAACAACACCAACACCAAGAACGACACCAACAACAGTTTAGGTGAGCCGCGTGCGCCTGGGCGAACACATAAGCCGACAGGGGCCAAGTCTTCCAAGTGTCTTTGAGTGAAGTCCGGGGTATTCAAATCTTTCGCTCCCGAGCAATACATTTGACATGTGACTTTTCCCCCAAAAACAAAATTGAGGCAAGTGTGCCCCCCCCCCCCGCCCCCATCCCTCGTCTCCACCTAATTATGTCGCAACCGACTTTCCATTCATTTGGTGCTCGCACTTTTCGGCTGGCAGTGCAGGGCCTTGCCTGCGCTCGTCAGCTTTGGGCACACGCCATCGCACACCATTCTTACATTCATGGAGTTTTAATAATCCCCGAACGACACTCGCAGAAGGTGCCACCCCTCCCCCCCCCACCTTCCCATTCCTGTACTCCTTCCCCTCGCAGCCTCTTTGGTCACTCTTCCAGGTAACCCCCCTTACCCCTCCCGTTTCTTTAGGGACATCCCTTCCCTCGTTTTCTTATAATTTGTCTCCCTCCCGCCCTCCCAATTTCCTTCCTACCTCCCCCCCCCCCCCTTCCTCCCTCCCTCCCCGCCTCTTTCCCCTTCCCTCTTTGCTCTACCCCCCCCCGCCCCCCCCCATGCGAGATCGGTGAAGACCCCGACGTGCTCCGTCCTGGCATTGCAGGAGTGTGAGGGTCTATGACATGGTCATACCACTACGGCCATGCATGACACAACTAACCCCCCCCCCCCCCTCTACTACATATACGTTGGGTTGGCGTCGGTTGGCAACGACACTGTAAAAACATGCCGCTCACTGCGTGAGCTAGACAACCAGGGTACCGTTTTTTTTTTTTGGCGGTCGCCGAAAGCTGGACATCGAGTTATAGATCATTTGTGCGAGGTAAAAAAACTTTACCCCGCACAAGCAAATTGATCGTATCACGCAGTGTTCATGGTAAGGCACCCAAGAGGCAGCTACATATTACTCCCATTGCTGTCCCTGGAAGTGGCTACACCAGAAGTTAAATTAACTCATTGAAGCTGTCATCCATGTGCAAGTCCACCTCACAAGCGGTTCTTAGTAGGACGCAGCTCATCCTTCACGCGACATGCGGACACCTCACGACGCTTCGCGCTTGGGTGCAAGCAAATGTCTGCCTGGTCGGTGAAAACCCGACGTGCTCCGTCCAGGTATTGTAGGGATGCGAGGGTCTATGGTCATACGACTACGGCCATGCATGAGATCGAGTACATCTCTCCTATCGAGTACACCCCCCCCAAACCCCCAAACACCCCCCCCTACGACTACGGCCACATGATAATGACTAACCCCCCCCCGACTACGGCCATGCATGAGAATGAGTACACACCCCCCCCCCCCCCCCCCCCCCCCCCCCGTCTCCTCGCCTGTGATTGCTCATCGGTTGGATGGAAGGGCCGGTTGGGGGACGGTCCAAAGAGCAAGGCCTGCTCCATGTGATTCCAATGAGGAACTATGTCCGCCACGCTCCGCAGGTACTTTTCAAGGGCGTCCTTCGGGTGGCCTGCCGCCAACAACAACAGCAACAGCAACAACAACAACAACAACAACAACAACAACAACAACAACAACAGCAACAACAGCAAAAACAGCACGGCAGTTGTTGCATACAAGCTTAGGGCTCGGGTCATACATCGCGGAAGGGCAACCGGTTCTCGCCAACAAACGAGCGCAGCTACGACACGAGTATACCGCTCTGTCTCCGAACAAAAGAAACGGTTGTAACATCAACATTCGATCAAAACAGTTTCTGACATTTCGGGACAAAAGTGGAACCATTTTTTAAAAAATAGTTTCTATTAATAGGCCAAAAATCTGATCGACGGGGGTTCCAAAACTGAGAAACCTACCCCAAATCGTTATTTCCCATATTTGTTTTTTTTTTGAAAACATAATAATTAGAACAGTGCCCACGATACGAGTAGGCAACGCGAGGATAACTTTTTAAGCACTGCACTGCCGTGAAGAGCCATGCACTAGACTCTATTTCCAAGAGTTCCGTCCCACACAACGAGGGTGAAGTTCTACACCCCTTTAGAACCGCAGTCCCGTTTTGGGGACAATCCACTCAAATTTCAAGTACTTTGTTAGGACTTGTCCCCAAATCGGGACTGCGGTTCTAAAGGGGTTAAGAAGCGTCCATTTTTATTCGCATTTTTCGATCAGAATCAGTTTTTTTTTGTTGGGGGGGGGGGGGGGGGGGGGGGGGGGGGGGGGGGGGGGGGGGGGGGGGGGGGGGAAACAGAGCTCCTCGAGTGAGGAGCCTCATGAAAAGTACCCCTCTGTCCGGAAATATATGGCAGGCACCCATAATTGTCGGACACACACATAGAAAGATGGTGCGTGGAATTAGCTCAACGCTGAAGATGATTATGCAGTGTACAACTACGGTGTGAGGGTAAGAGAGGGAACCCTAGCTGAGGGCCTCTCTGGGTGGACATATACATGGGGACCGCCTCGTCTTCAGAATAACCCTTTTAGGACTGCAGTCCCGTTTTGGGGACAAACAACTTGGAATTAGACTGGTTTGTCCCCGAAAACGGGACTGCGGTACTAAAGGGGTTGAGGTCTAGACGCCCCTTTTATGTACGCCCCGAACGGTAAACATTTTGCAGTAATCTGAACGGAGTGAGGGTCAAGAATCGATTATTCGATGTCGACGTTTACAGCATTTACAGCCAGCGGTATTTAATACCGGTAATACACACGGCGACCCTTCGACTTCGACGGCTGAAGCAGCAACAGCAGCAGCAGCAGCACACGGTTGCCTGGGAGTGAAACGCCGCAAGCTCGGCTGCCGCCATGGCGGCACTGTCGAAAACTCGAAACCTCGCCAACCCTCCCAACGGGCCGGCGGGAAAACCCCACCAGAATGGAACGGGGGGGATGTACTCAAATCATGCTTGGCCGTAGTCATATGACAATAGACCCTCGCATCCCTACAATGCCGGGACGGGGCACGTCGGGTTTTCACCGACCAGGCAGACATTGCTTGCACCAAGCGCGAAGCGCCGTGAGGTGTTGGACGAGTCGCATGAAGGGTGAGCTGCATCCTACTAAGAACCGCTACGGAGGCGGATTCTGTGTGCCGGCGGGGGGGGGGGGGGTGCATCCGTCAACATTCCAGTCACAGCCGCCAGATTTGTGAGCGACCTTGTCCCCCCGGAGGGACGCCTCTCGTTCCTTTCGAACTCCAAGCCTTCTCAGCCCTTTCGCTGCTGTCAAAATATATCCAGTGTGAATTCCGAAGGATGAGTACCCACAAACGCGGGTACAGCTCTGTGGAGGTTCAGCGCGTTCGATTTATTATTGTTATTTCTACATGTAGCATCGCAGCGCCGTGGCTACTACATGTACACGTCCACCAGTCAGTCCTGTATGATTCCGAGCAAAGCAACCCCCCCCCCTCCCCCCCCACCCCCTCCGATATCGCGTATCCCCTTCCCCCCAGGGGTGCCTCCGCGCATCAGGCCCTTCCCCCCAGGGGTGCCTCCGCGCATCAGGTGCGGTGTAACATGACATACGACACGCACCTGAGCTCTTGTTGTCCGGTGGTTTGATTCCCAGCCTACCAGTAACGCCTTCCCTCTTCAGGAAATCCTGTCAGCCGGACGAACGATTGAACAAACGAAATAAACAACATGGTATCGTTATTGCAGCGGCACCAGTAGCAGTAGCAATAGCAGCAGCCAACAGCATCCACGACTTGACCTATAATAAATAACTTCAACAAACTCTTAACTACCTATTTTTCCGAGAAAATTCCCAGAAAATTCCCAGAAAATTCCGAGGCGGTCGGGGATCATCGAATCGAGTTCGAGTGCTTGTTACCTGGTATGTAATTAGGGCTCGTGTAACAAAACGCAACTTATACACGCCAACCATTTTGTCGAAGAAGCCGGACCAAGGCCTACAGGAGCACACTTCGTATACAGCAATAGTAGGTAGCCTCTTTTAACTCTTTTAGGGCCGCAGTCCTGTTTAGGGGGCACACTACTTCGAATTTGAGTTATTTGTCCCCAAAACGGGACTGCAGTCCTCAAAGGCTTGCTAAGGCAGAGATACACCACTTTTGTTCCTGCGCTTCTTCATTTGAGGAGCTGTACATCCCAGCGACACCCAAAAACAGAATTCTGAAAAAAACTACCGGGTTAAAGTGTCAAACCCGACAAACAAATCCCACGGCCTACTAAAAGTATCAAGAGGTGCACGAATACTATCGACGATATCGCATTGAAAAACAAAAACCAGCGTTCCGACGATTTTGGGTTGTAACTGTAACCCTTTTAGGACGGCACTCCGCATTTTGGGGACAAATTACTCATAATTCGACTGTTTTGTTCCCAAAACGGGACTAACTTGCAGCCCTAAAAGGGTTCGGGAGCCCCGTCAATCAGAAAATGTTTGCCTCAGAAGGCAAACAGTGCTATATCCCTATCGTAGCACGCATCGTCCCTCACACACCTGCGCCCCCTTATCAGACAGAGTTGGTACCGGCCCCTCAGAGTACCGTATACTATAATCAAGACAGCACACAACCTGGGACGAACTTCAGGCCCGGTTTCCTCCAGAACATGCCTTAACCCTCTTAGGACCCCAGTCCCGTTTTGGGGACAAACTACTCACAATTAGAGTGTTTTGTCCCCGCATATGGGAGTGTGGTGCTAAAGGGGCACACACAACGAAAATGGTGGCCTTGGAAAGATTTCGTCGAGAAGGTCGCATAGACGCATCGCTCGGCGTACTCAGTACGCCCTCCACGTTGTCGAGAAACCCCGCTTTTGAAAATCGTCCGAGGGGGTGTGTTACATTATCACCCCAGTGTGATGGCGTTGTACGGTACACAGTGGGCAAAACTGGCGCGCAGGAAGTTGAGGTCCCTCATACATATCGTTTTTTTTTCCTTATCGCGGGGTACCTTTGACCCCTTTTAGAACCGCCATGCCGTTTTGGGGACAAACCACTCCATTTTTGAAGCAATTTGTCCCCAAACAAAACGGGACTGCCGCTGTAAGGAGGTTGAAGAGGGGCTAGCTACTACTGTACACACCATACAACCCTCCGAGCCGCTCACGACCCGGCCCGCCCACCCAGTCGGCACACCTCCATTGACAGCACTTCCATGTATGCGGACAGGTCCTCGATGGGGAACATGTCCGCGAACTCTACGGCGGGACTGCTGAGGAGGTAGAACTTCTGCGCCGGGGGCATGACAAGGGTTCGTCCGGTCTGCCTCGCGAAAACCAGAACCGTCTCCATGGCCATCCTGGAATACGGGGGACGGGGTGGCGTAAGAGTGTGCCCAAGAAGGACGTTCCAAGCGCGAAACGATTTGGTGACGATTGTTAAATTGAGCGAGGGGAAAAAAAAGAAAAGTCGGGAGCACGGGAAAGCAGAGGGAGCGGGAAGAGCAGAGGAGGCCGAGCAAGCCGAGCGAGCAAAAATCGATATGCAACCACACGCAGCCAGGTCACCCAACAGAAGCGGGCCGGCATACCTGCACGTTCGGGCAACACGCAAGAGGCAACACTGTCGAAACCCCAGATCCACTCCGTGTAGTGGATACGTGGGACCACGTCCGTGGACCCCGCGTGAGTGTGGTTTCAACTAACAGACAGCCTAATTGGACTATGGGGGGGGGGCGTACTCATTTGTGGCTTGCCTTAGTCGTTTGACCATTGACCACGCATGCATCCCTTTCGAGACGGGGGGGGAGGAGGGATACTTCCCCTAGTTCCCCCCCTCGCCCCCCCCTCCATATGGTCATACGACTACGGCCATGCATGAGATCGAGTACATCTCTCCTATCGAGTACACCCCCCCCCCCCCCTCCCCCCCCCTCCATCCGCACCCTATCCAACCCACCCCCCTTCCTCCCCCCTCACCAGCTCCCACGATCCCCACCCACCCCACCCACCCCCCCGGTAACGTACCAGAGAGACGACGGACGGACGGACGACTTACCTGATGTTGTTGAACCCTCCATGGTCGGGCTCGAAGGTGACGTACTGCGGCAACCCGAGCTCCCGCGCCTTCCTCGCGCTGGCTCCCCAGGGGCTCTCGTACGCCCTTTCATACATACAAACAGCATTGGCAGAACGAGTTGCAGATAAGGCCAAGGGCAGAAGGAGTTGCAGATAAGGCCAATGGCAGAAGGATTTGCAGATAAGGCCATTGGCAGAAGGAGTTGCAAATAAGGCTTGGGCGCATTCTGTGGTAGGGGTGTGCACCTTGCCATTTTCTGAGGCCCTTCCTCCTTCCATGCGCTCTAAATCTCAACCCAAAAACTGGCATCAACTCCCTTTAGGACTGAGGTCCCGTTTGGGTAACAATTGGGAACAAATTACTTGGAATTAGAGTTCTAGACATATTAATGGACAGTGCAGCACTAAAATCAAAAAGGCGCGCTTACCCCGATGAGCCTGAGCAGGTCTGTAACGGAAACGAGTGTAAAAACAAGCGCTGTTGGGGGTATTGACGCGCGCTACTGCAGGCTAGATAGAGTTTGCGTCTCATATATTTTTTTTCTGGGGAGGCCCAGGCTCACCCGAGGAGGCTTTGAACCAACAGTAGAACTGATGTTGAGAAGATGCAAATGAAACTTTAACCCCGAGGAACAAATCCCGACCGTGGCCTACGGTACAGTACAGGTCATTTTTATACATCGCACGAACAATGCTGCAAACATACTGCTACGGGGGAATATACAGAAGTAGTCAGGACCGTATGTGTTTCACAAAAATACTAGAATATATAGGTTTCTCTGTATATGATGGGCCTTGACTACTATGATCACCCGTAAATGGTATTGCCAACTGTATTCCAACTAGCAGTAGTAGCTACAGCAGTAGTTGCTTAGTCGAGGAGGCCCGCCGGTCAGAAATATTTAGGTCGAAATATGTTTTAATACGAAACGCTACCGTGGGACGCCTCATGATTCTCAGTTCAGAAGCCCGCAGCAGTCAAACAAAGCGCGAAATCTCCGGAACAAGAGGTTGCCCTTACACCTGCCTATACTGGAATAAAACATCGTAGAACGCGTCTTTGTTCGGTTGCCCACGACGAGGAGGACGACGACGCCGACGACAATGACGACCCACCGACAGTCAGACCGACCGACGAGGCACGACAGGGAGAAAACAAGACAGAGAAAAGGATCGAGCCTCTTTTCTGCGCACTCCGCTCTCTCTGTTTCATTTTTTTTTACTGGTATATCATAAGATATCAGTACGACCGTACTATTAATAGTCAGTGTACATAGATAGGTTATCGGTCTTCTGTTAGTTTTCAACATATATTAGCCCTTTTAGGACTGCAGTCCCGTTTTGGGGACAAATTACTTAAAATCCAACTGGTATGCCTCTAAAACAAGACTGCAGTCCAAAAAGGGTTAATTTACCCCTTGATGTGCTTGCGTTGCACTCTACGTATCCGGTAGGGTGGGGCATTGCATTCGAATCAAAGAAAAAAAGTACCAGGTACTGTTTTTCTCTCCGTCTCGTACAGTAGTTTCAAGCTCCGTGACCCCCGTAACATTCACGGGGGGGGTTATTAACAGTGTTCAAAACCCACGATGGACCCGAAAGCCATACACCCCCCGTATGTGTACAATCCATATTTGGCTATGATGGCTGTGTTTCCCCGTACAGCTGTATGTCTCTAGGCCTAGAAATCAGCACGGACAAGGGAGACACTGGGTGTGCCGGACGTCGTTGGGTAGAACAGACAGACGGCTGAAACCGAACACAACTAAAACATCACCACCACCGTTACCACCACCACCACCGATACCAACATCACCACCACCACCACCACCAACCACAACAGCCACAACGACAAGGCCTCGAGGCGCCGAAAAAAAGAAAAAAACGTTCATCTTTCCCTGGCCTCTTCGGTGGGGAGTCTCGCAGGCGGCATGCGACCGTTCTTGGTCGGCGCTCGTTCACAAAACACACGGCCGACGGCTTCTTTCGGAAGCCCGACAACTGCCGTAGTCTCCTGCTGTAGGTTTTATACGTGTTCCGTTCGTCGTGGAGCTCGCGTAGTGGAGCTCCCCATCCGACATAAGGCATAAGAGACGTCAGAACATATTTTTTTTTCTTTATCGTTGCGCGCATGGCCGCGGATTTTCGCTTAATCTCATGTTGCTTGTTGCCTGGCGCGCGCCGGCGTCGCTCATGTGGAAGCCTCTACAGCAGATACTCCCCATACACTTCATACTCCGAATATACTGTGTTGAGTGCACGAGGTCTTCTCATGCCTGCTCCATGTCTGCATGTACCAATCCTGTCCTGTCACCATGAGTACCCGTCCCATGAATCCCCTCCCGGCCCAGCCCATCACACCAGGTTCAGTACGAAACATGCTGGGTACGTGTGTCGTGAGCGAGGGGTTGACCGCGGCATCCTACGCTCTTCGTTCAAACTTTCAAAATAAATATATTTTTTTGTGCCATCGGAGAGGGATCGACAGTTTTCGTCGTCTGTTTTTTTCACAACAGGTGCCAAATGTGTTTGGATTATGCGCCTGGCCCGCCCACGCCACGTATCACCGACCGAGGTGTGAGCACTGTGACACTAGCGTGGGTCGGAGCCCCTAACCAGCGCGCTTCGTTCAGAGCTCATGACGCAGTCATTGGGTTTGTCGATCGATGTCAAACCTGAAAAAAAGTATATTTCTTGCCATCGGAGAAGGGTCGAGATTTTTCGGTCGTCGGTTTTCTACAGACCAGCGCCAACCTCTTCCTTTATCAGACGCCTGGCCGGCCCACGCCACGTATCACCGAGCGAGGTGTGAGCACTGTGACACACTGTACTATAGGGTGGGTCGTTCGTTCTGTTCAGATTTCATGACGGAGTCTCTAGTTTTGTCGATCGATGTCTGCCGAGGATTCTCACAAAAAATTGTCTCCAGCGGTCTCCAGAGCCTGGCAGAACAGGGGGGTTCGCATATATTGCGTGGCGAGCAATTGAAGTCTGCCGAAGCTGTCCCGTGACCCATGATGTGCAAAATTTGCAGTAGGGTGGGGTGTGATCGGCGTACCAGTACTCGTGGTTGTTGCATGCCCTGCTTTTCGTACGTTCGATTACATGTTTGTTTTTTTTTACATTCTTCATCAACACCCATCGCACACAAGTTGACGACAGTTATAAACATCCCGCCGCATGAGATCCTGGCGACAGCTATACTATCGTCTCGTACTTATATTTATGTATATTTTCTTCATTTTTAGTCACTGCTGACTGCTGAGTTGTTTATATCCTTCGTGTTATTTTATTCTTTTTTCGTTATATAGTGCTTTGTCATCCATTTTTGGCGCAAGGGTTAGGTGAATTTTGGTGGGAGGTGGGAAGCGCCACACATCCGTTGTACGTATCGGTTGCGTCGGTTGCGTCTAAGGGAATGGGGAAGGAAGGGGGGGGGGGGTCTATCGGGAAACCATGGTTGGCGAAACCAGGAAGGAGACGGCAGACAGGGCAACTGCTGTAACAAGGTGAACACCAGACCGACTACTGCTGTAGGAGGTAGAACCTGTCTAACTGCTGTCTATGCCGCGGCTGCCTCGAAGGTGCTTTAGTTTTGCTTTGGTTTTGTTGCCCTTCTTGTCCCTCGCTCGTTCTCCTGAAATACTGAAATACGTATGAATAGTATATGTCCTGCACGTGTGTGTGCCTTCGTGGGCGTCGCGCCTGTGGGTGGTGCTTTCTGCTTATGTTGTTTTGTTTCGCTGCTTGTGTTGAAATGTCTGTCGCCTCTCCTCCCGTGTGTGTGTGTGTGTTCTTCACATTAAACCGTTCTTTCTACCCGTCGACCTCCTCCCGTGGAGCACAACATTTCTTCTTCTTTTCTTTCTGTAATTTTTGTCTTTTCGTTTTTCTTTGTCTAATGTACTACAATTGTAGTGCTGTACTGCTGTGGTAGAGTACCTGGAATGCTGGCGTGTGAATGCTATGCCTTTCATATCAAGATATCCAGTCGATGACATGTCATTTCGTTCTTTAACCCTTTTAGGACCCCAGTCCCGTTTTGGGGACAACTCACTTGGAATTAGACTGGTTTGTCCCCAAACCGGGACTGCGGTACTAAAGGTACTTGCTGCATTACAAGGTATCGTATTATAGTATCCCTGTGTCGTGGTTTTGTGATGACCACAGAGCTTGCTTACTCTCTGGGATGAAGAATCGGCACGGGCACTGGTTTTGCTGGATGTCGACGGGTGGAAAGAACGGTTCAATGTGAAGGACAGGGACTCACACATCGACATCGTGCTTCATGATTCTCTGGCTCGAATCGACTGATGATAGAAGGTACTTAGTATCTCGTGCATATCCAGCATACTCTTCAGGAATGGATGAACCAGACATACGGCAAATTGCCAGCCAGATTGGCCTGACGCCCGTATCTCGAAGACCGCGCTCGAAACTGCACCGGTACCTTGTACGCCGAGCTAGCTGCAAAGACTAGTACCAGTTACGCGTATAAAATGAGGTACCAGCGAGTGCACAGGTATGCAGTACGAGACGGGGGTATCATAGTCGTCATTCTGTGCAGTCTTCGTGCGGATAAAAATAACATCAATTAACAAGTGAACGTGCTCGCGTGACTGGAGCAGGAGGACACAGTAGTCAGCTCGTCGCCGCTGACACCGGCACACACACGGCACGGAAGACCAGGTGCCTGCAGCAGCAGCGAGCAACACCAACAAACCCATCATGAAACAGATCGAATATCTGGTGTGAACTGCCTCACTTGTCCGCCACGATGTCCTTCCAGTACGAGAGGTCCACATCGGGCGTCTTGCCCCCCTCGCAACGAAGCTCCACATAGTCCATCCGGCTTTGAGCTCCTACCACCTCGCTCGGCCGAACCCCTCCCGGGTTTCGCGGGTCCTCCTCATACGCCACCTGGCTGCCGTAATGGAAATTCGGGTCGCCGGGCCGGTGGATGGCCTCGCCAGCCTTCGGGTTCGATGGGTTGAACCTTCCATCGCGGGAGGACCCATTTGAGGAATCGTGTTCGCGCGAAACAAAGGTATGTGTGCAGAAGAGGTAGAGTGCGGAGGACATCAAGATCACCACCATGCCCAGGCGGACTACTTTGCTCGAGGATAAGGTGAAGTAGTTCGATCCGGCCGATCCATGTCTCCGCGTCCTTCCACGGCTCGTCATGGTGGTGTCGAGCAATGCTTCTTTCTCCAATGGAGGTGCGACAGGACACAAGAACTCAAGATGGAAAAGTTGGAGATCCATGTGATATGGAGGCACTTTTGAGAAGGGTCCAAGGATTTTGTTCCACCGCATCTCAGCGTCCAATGAGCCCCACCTGGCACTCTTTCGGCGCTTCAGCAGCACAGGTGCTATCCTGCAGTCCACTCTTACATCCTACGTTGTGGCATCTCTCCGCCCCCTCAACATAGGTTGATTCACTGGCTGGCATGGACGACAATTTTATGCACCGAGCTTGATATATCTGCTGCATACCTGGTATAGCATGTAGCATAGCACGCCGGCGGAGGGATACAGGTGCGCTCCCTGAGGAACAACACTACTGCTGCTGTAGTTCGGCTCTCACCCGGCGCAGTCAGCAGTCATTATGTTGTGTAGTCGTGGGTCTTCGAAGAGAGAGGACCCACACAGCCCAAGTCTCCCTGTAGTTGTGATTCATGAATGACTCTGTCGACCGAGAGCTGCTGCTGTGAGAGGTACTCGCACGTTCCGGCGTACCAGAGTACCAGCCGAGATGCTTGCAACAACTACAGCAGAAGAAAGAGCAAGTAGTTTTCCACACATCACGATCTACAGTCGGGGAAACGGGGCTGGACGCCGGCGAAACCGCGGCCAGGGGAAGGAGAGCTCGAGCGACGGGTGCTCCAGGAGATGCCGCCCGCGGGGAGACGCTTCTCGGGCCAGTTTTTTCAGCTCCTTCACGGACGGCAGCGGCAAAGCCCCCGTCCCCGAGGTCACCACCAGCTCCAAGAGGCAAGTGCTTCCCTCGCTGACGGATGTTGCTTCTTCCGCGGCGCTTCTTGGTCGTTTGACCATGCGCAATGACCGCGCCATGCCCGTGTCGTCTAACCTTGCTCACGCCCGAACGACGGCGATCGACTCTGCCGCCGCCGCCGCTAAAAGGCACACCGCTGACGCCCAAAGGGCGTACAAACACCTTGGACTGAAAGGCATCTCTCACATTTCTGTCCTACATTTTCCCTCCTCGATCAACCCTTCTGACGCCGCGCAGCAACGCACTCGTTCAGTTAAGCCCTCCATGTCTGATATTCTCATGATGTGCAACGATGGCAGCCACGAAGGCCTTAGTTCTACCGATTGGATCCCCGGTTGGGAGTACCCCCTCAAGAAATCCTTCGCGCGCGCCATCGCGCCTGACAAGCCCACGACCGCCCCCCTCACTACCTTCATGGATTACGCTTTTGGACAGATGTCGCGCGCCCTCGCAGCCGGATCGACGGGACCGGAGGCGTTCACGCTCCTCCTGAGGCACGGGGGCCAGCTACACCAAGTTGCATCATTTTGGCGTACCTAACGGGACCCCCTTTTTGCGATTTTAGCCGTGCCTTTCGAGGGGTGGTGTCGGCAGAGACGGGGACTGGGCGTGTTTTGGCACCGGGGGTGGAGGTTGTTTTGGAGGTGGTTCCGATTGCAGAGAACGGGCAGTTCCCTTGCTTGATGCCCACGCTGTACCCGGGAGTTTTGGCCACGGTGTCAAGGCCGTTTGGTACTTTGGACGCCATGTGGTTGGCTTTTGAGACTCTCGCGAGTAATAAGACACCTGCCATCAACCGTGAAACATATGTTTCTTTTCCTGCTTCTTCGACGGGTATGCGGTCATCCGCCCCGTCGGGACCCCGGCCCGCCGGTAATGGTCGCGGCCAGAGCCGGACGCTTCCCCAGTCGCCTGCTTGGCAGACGGGGTCGCGCAATAATCCGCTAGTGATGAACGCCCTCAAATCCATCCCTGACTGCCTCGACCCGTGTCTTGACACCGCTTCCAACTGCTGGCCCCTAGAAAAACACCACAATTGCTGAAGTTCACGCTATTTGCATGTCCATCCAGGCCGAGGACCCTCCCCTCTGGAGCGGTCTACTTTCATCGTCCGCCCGCGCGGCCGCCCTCAGCGAAAACCGAGGCCACCGTTTGAACTGCCATGAAGACTCACACTCCCTCCGACAGTGTACGCACCCCTTCCAAAACCTTAGCGGTATCTTAAACCCCGACCTCGGATCGCTCGGCGACGACGGCGCGGCGTTCCGTCGTTGGCAAGAACGCATGACCAGACACCGCCGCGAAAACAACTCCCGGCCGAACAAGCACAATCAGAAAAAAAACAGGCGTCGCTCCGGCCATTCGCGTGGGCAACACCACAACCAGGGTCAGCATAACAGACCAGGTGACGGCTACAACACACACGGAACGAGGGTACCAACAGTCTAACTCCGGTCATCACGGTGGTGGTTCGTCCGCCCCTGCCTCTTCCACCCCAGCTCCCGCCTCGGGGGTTCGCTACGGTGCCTCGCATAACTCGGACGGTAACCCCAACAGACGCCAGCCAAGGCACCTTCCGCTCCGGTGACTGACAGGTCGACGGCGGTTCGGCTCCTCCTGCCCGCCCGCCGCCAGCATTGCCGAGAGAAAACACATATACTTCACAAGATGCTCGCGTCCCAGGCTCGCTCAGCACTCAGCACCGACCTGCGCCGTATCCCCCCCGCGCGTTGCTCCGTACTTCGGACCGACGCAGCGACTCAGCTCCACCGGTTTTACCGGGGAGTCCCCGGGCGTCTTCCCCGACGTCGGGAGCCCGCGCCTCGAACGCCGCTCCCCTCACCCTGGGCACGGGGAGAAGGCGCGATAAACGCCACTCTCCCGAACCACGCACCCCGCACCACCGCGCGTGTCGCGCCGTCGCGTCGTTCTTTTCAGCGAGGGTGTCCCCCTCCTTTACCTCCCGGCCATGCGGTGGCGGTCGGTTTGAGGTGCGGGAAGGCAAACACCGAAACCCCGAGATCTCGGTTGAAGCTCGACTCGGGGTTTCCTCGCTATAACGGTGGCCGCTCCACCCTTTTTTCTATCAAGGAAGAGCCGCCAAGCTTAGCTACCTCGTCCCCCTTCCCCACCAGGTCTACCGGACGGAAGCCCTCTCCGGTGGACCCTTTGTTGCCCCCCACCCGAGCACCGTTCTCGAAGTCGCGTACAGGGTCAGCAGGCCCTCTTTCGTCTTCGCGCACTCCACGCCACGTGCGCCGCGCTCCTTCGGCTCAAGTGCAACAGGAAAAACCTGGTACTACTCGTCGAGCCAGTGGTGACTCCACGGCCTCCGATCAGATCAACCGGACAGCACACCCCTTAAATTCGGAAGAATCGCAGCTCTCGTCAAGCAGAACGGGCTCAGAGCCCCCTGCCCCCTTTGGTCCAGAACAGATATCATCGGGCCCAGTAAGAGAACCTTTTGGCGATTCTTTGCCCACGGGCAATGGTGACAGAGCTAGTATGATACGTGGAACAGGACGAGTATTGTTGCTTTAGTTTTGCAGGGCAGGCGAAATATTTCTGATATGTACCTGCTACTGTTACCGGGTGGGAGCCGTATAGCCTATCGCTGGTATATGCTCGGTATACAGCAAATAGTGCATGTTTCCTGAGTTGGATCAATATCTATTAATAATACTACTATTAATATACCTGGTACACTACAACAGTGGTGGCGCCTGCAGCTAAAAATCATTAGGTTAAGACATATAGGCTCAGATCGGTACGAACAATAAGAAAGTTGGGTCCAACAGTAGTAGTGGGACCAACTCTAAATCCTGTACGAACTAGTTCTATAGAGTTTGATCAAGGCCGGAATATATATATATATATATATATATATATTTGACATTGAGACTGGACACCAAATTGACGGGCGCCCACTGACTGCTGTACAGCATATATATGCAATTAATTCCTGCACAACTAGTCATATAACGGCAGGTTATGAATATAGGGATCTACAGTATTAATATTATGGGGGGCCATAGTAAATAGGACCAAATATTGTTGGTAAAAATAGGTTAATGTACGGGGGACCATAGTAAATAAGACCAAATTAAAAATAGGTGATATTGTGTGTACCGTAGGTCCCATTTAATATGGCCCCCCGTAATAGTACCACCTGGGTATGTACTGTTCTTCTGTTGTAGTAGGTGATCAACGAGATCGTGTTATGTTCAACCCTTTTACGACTGCTTTATTTCCCGTTTTGGGGACAAACAACTCAAGTTCCGAGTAATTTGTCCCCAAAACGGGAATGCGGTCCTGTGCAGTTTTCCACCAGATATTCCAACGTGAACTACTTGTCAGGCGGGCTCGGGTGCGCACGGAGGATGGTGAGTACTCGAAACGATTCGATGTCACGCAGGGGGGGCTGCGACAAGAATGCGTGCTATATCGCCTTTGTTGCTCAACTTATCTCGCCGCTGCGGTTCTGTACCAGCTGTGTGCTGAGGATCCAGAGATCCTGAGGGACCTCTGCCTTATATTTTACCCCAAGGGAGGAAAATAGGGTGTGCGTGGAATTGAGGAGCCGTCATCAGCATGCATGTGAAGGGTGTGGTGTCGAGGGCAAAAATTGTACGCCGGCGGCGGCGCACTGCGCCGGCTTTTTTCAACTTCGGCAGAAATCTTAGATGTAGTAATTGTGACTGTCTTCGAGGCACAGCAAAACCTCACGGTATCGGAGAAGAAAATGGAGACCGTGCTGCGACCAGTCAGTACCGAATCAGAGATCTCAGGCCCCAATCCTCGCCATCGAGAAGCAAACATGGACATATTTACAAGCGCATTATTACCTACCTTGGAGAATCCACCGGTCGAGAGTCGGACGTCTTAAGCCCGCTACCGCTGTTTCTCGTATTAACACTGTGTGCTGTTTGCTTCGTGGGGCACTGCTCCTATATATACTGAGTTGTTGCTCGGTCGCCCAACCTTTTATTTTGTAACGCGCATTTACAGCTCGTCTCGAGCGATTCGCTTAATTAATAAGCTGTTTACTTGTTGCTTCCCCTGTTGCGCATACTGTAAACCTTATCTACTGCTGTGTGTAGTAGATGCAGCAAGTGGAACATCGAATGAAGGCAACATGGGGTTTGTTTGTGGATTGTTAAGAAATCCCAATACTACTGTACGAAGTACCGGGAATAGGTGTACAGTTAGCGTATTCGGGGTATATCGGGCAGAGTATACTGTCTGTATACCCGGTATGAAATTGTGGAGATGTGGTTGAGTCTGAACTCAGGACACCACCAAGGACGCCGGACGCGCGGAGTGTTGCAGAAGCAAAATATCACTATAATATCAGGAACAGTACAGAAAGATGGTAGTAATTATTTTAACCGACTGTCAGAATCTGCTGTATGCTGCTGCTGTGAGGATTGATGGCCGAACGAATGGCTTGGTTGAATTAAATACGTTGGACATTTGCAAGGCATGTACAGTCACAATCACACCTACTTTGTAATACAGCAGAAGTAGCAGTGTTACTGAGTAACTGCTCGTAGTGTTACCTACTTGCCTTCTTCTCTTGTTCGGCGGCGCACACCGTGGGGGTGGCGCGTTCCAAGATCTCTCGCGGTCGTAATAATGGAGTTTCGGAGGTCAAATTTGATCCGTCCCCTAATAACTTATTCAGCAGTTTAGAAGATACGGATTTATCCCTTTTAGGACCCCAATCCCGTTTTGGGGACAAACTACTTACAGTTTGAGTACTTTGTCCCCACATATGGGAGTGCGGTGCTAAAAGGGTTAAGGCGTGAAGGCAATTATTGCGTATTCGAATCTTGAGTTAGGGGAGGATCGAGACGTTTGAGAAATAAACTTCAAAGTAAAATATACGCGGCACATTTGTATACCACCTATATTATCAAAAGGGAATATTATTTCAACGAACTGTTGTCGAGATAATGGGCCGGATAATGACGACTACCGGTATTCAGTATTTCCAACCAACCAAAAAGGCGGGTGTTGAGTTGTCAATGAAAGAACACTTCAAGAATGCTGCCTGCACACCTCGAACAGATCATGATCCATCTATCAACAGATAGATCATCATCTGCCGTTGTGAAACGTTGTGCAGGATCTGCATAGTACATACATACGAGGCGTTCTACGATAAAGGTTCACCTTCAATTTTTCTGAGGCTCCTCACTTCATGAGCACCATACCTTGCCCGAAAACTGATTATTAATAGTAACACATCAAAAATCAAAATTGCATCCCGATGAATAGTTCCATGGCCCAAGAACTATAAAAACGTCGTGTTTCGAAACAAGATTGGCATTCCGACGATTCTGGGGCATTCAGAAAATAGTTTTGCGGAAAAAACGTGTTGCAGTACCTCTATCGTACAATAAGATCATAAAAAAGCGGGAATAGAGATCTGCCTTGAAAGGTCTACTGACAGTACAACATGTATGTGGGAATCGATTACCTGTCCTAGACGTGCAATACACACAGCAGCGGTGAAGGCGGGAATAGCACACACAGCCGAGGGTGTGCCTTAAAAGGGACAGCACCGCGACGCCGTCCAGTCCCCCCGTGAATATATATATGCTGAAGCAAGAGTTTCCCCCCCCTTGCTAAGGGATGATGAGGAGAAGAAGGAGGGCGAGCACGGTGCTTTTTTTGTTCTGCTTTTACGTGCAAATCCGAATAGCCTGGCACGTACGTGCGATTTTACGCCGGCTGGAGGGCGAGTATCTTTTATCGTGTGTGGTGTGGTTGATTTTATGACGTTTTATGTGTGCGGGCATCAGACTGTTACGAATACATGCCAGGTATATGGCATATGACAGCATAACAGCCATACATAGTAAATAAAGCCTGTAAATCAGTCAAGGTACCACTAAGAGGAGGCGTGTCTTTCTGTTTCGGAATGACAAAGTTAACTGTGCCTGCTTTATGGAGGTGTGCAGACATGGTGGAAGTTCGTTTTAGAGGTTCAGAAGGAGAGACCAGACGCGGTTCGGGCCGGTAGACATTCAACCATACGATTCGGCAAAATAAATATAGAGAGTGGAACATAGTCCATGGTGGGATGCATGCATTCGGAGGTTTTGAGGTGACGCTACTCTTAGAGGTGATGTCGTTTAAGCCACAGCCCACAGGTGGAGAGAATCAATACTGCAGCGACGTATGCGACCAAGTACTGTTGGAAGAGTTAGACTCGTTCATAGGCGACACCGGCGTCAAGATTGTTTTTTGGGGGGGGCAGGTTTTGCGCCGGGAGAGTATACGCTGTGTACAGGCAGTTTTTTTGGGGGGGGGGTTTACCTGTAGTAGGTTGGAAGCGGTTTACAGGCTTCGGCGATCCAAAAGAGGAAGGAGATGGAAGAGGGATGCAGTTAGTTGTGTGATGTATGTATTTGCAGTATAAGTTTACACAGACAATACGAGGACGAGAGCGGATTTTGCACCATGTATTCTGCCAGGTCAAGGTAAAAACAGGATACAGTATAAGGTGGGGATAAAGAGAACGCGCGTGAAAGTTGAAAAGCGATGGCAAATAACAACACGCTATTTGTATGCGACAGGAGCTATACCGGTTAAATAGACACGCGACAGGTATTTTACACGTGGAAGTGTGGTAAGTTCAAGCTTTATTTTGACCAATCCGTCGGAGGATTAAAAATAAAGAGCTATTTATTTGTAGGGAGGGGGATTACGTGACGTGACAGCCTGGAATTGGTGGGGGAACGTTATTGGGGTTGAGCGTAGGAGGTGTGGGGAAAGTAGTGGGATTGGGTGTAGAGCAAAGAGTCAGCATCCAAACTAATAAAAACAATGATTCCGATTCATGAAGAAAGCAGAACAAAATAAAGTGATATCGCAGCCCAGGTGTTGTTCCTTGTAACTTTCATACATACCATGGGTAGTACTACTGCTGTAGAAGTTCGCGTACCGAGTATCGCTACTATGTTGACCATTTTAGAACTTGTTTGTATTGCAGTCCCGTTTTGGGGGCAAACTCGTCAAATTATAAGTAGTTTGTCCCCAGAATGAGACTGCAGTCCTAGAGTTCAGATAATCCTGTGCTATTACGGGGGGCCATAGTTAATAGGACCTATGGTATACATAAAAACCTATATACTTGACCATTTTTACTAACAATATTTGGTCCTATTAACTATGGTCCCCCGTAATAACAAAGTGAAACGACCCTTTCGGAAAAATTTGAGGGCGAAAACTCTTTGCTTTTTTCGAGGGGACAACCAAGAACCGCCTTCCCAATGCGAACGGACGAAGAGGTAACTTTCTCCGGTGCCTACGAAAACGCCATGATTGAGTGACATGTATGTGTGTTGCCCTCCCGCAACTTGTTGAGGGAAAAGCACAGGGACAAGCAGGGAATTGATGCGCCCACACGTGCACTCGACCGGCCGCGAACTAAAAAAAAAGCACGACGGAAATTTCTACGACTACTGCTCCGTTGCTGCGGCATAGTGTACACGACGGCTGCGCGTTATTGCGATGACGACAAGGCAGGCAGGCGATGACCGCGCCGACGGAAGCAGCAGCGACACGCAGGAAGGAGAGCACGACGATGAAGCCTCCAGCCTTGGGCCAACGACGGAGGCGGAGGCCACCGGCAACCCAGCGGGCGAGGCCTTCGTGACGATGGTCATCAGCGACGACTTCGCCGTTGGCGCTGAGGTCATGTTCCACTCCCTCCGTGATCACTCGCGCTCCCCGCGACCCCACGTAGTCCTGGTCACCTCCGACGTGTCAGAGGAGAAACGTGAGATGCTGAAAGCTGCCGCGGACGAGGTTGTCGAGGTGCGTTGAAGGCATCTGCTCCGTAAAATTCGCCCACAGTAGGGCCAAACGGGGTTTTGCCATCACGGTAACTATACTTATACGTTTGCAGGTCGCTCAGCGCAAGAGGTCGCTATCTATGGGCAGGATCTACAGCCGGCGAGGCTTGCAAAACACCCCTGGTAGAAGCAAACACATGCCATATATTTTGCGCTACATACGCCCCCCCCCTCCGACGGGTTCGAGCATTTGTTAGGTGTTGTTTTTCCTACACGTTGGCTCCCTCTTGCCCGGGCAAGATTCTTAACGCAAGTCGGATTCTTGTAAATGGGACCAAAAGCAAATTGGTCTAAATTGAATTCTCGAGATATTTTTTTTGCCGTTCAGTTAATAATATGCGGAGAAACGGCAAGCTACTACAACAGTAGTGTTTGAACTACAGTAGTGTTGGATACCGAATAATAAGACAACCCCAACACTTCGTGGGTGTTTGCGACGCATCGCCAACTACGTAAAATGTGTATCCTGGAGTCAATTGTTTTCCAACATCAACCGCGCCTAAAACACTTTCTATGGCATTGGGGGTGCACCTACTGCATATATATATACTGTCAGGCTCGCCGCTCGAGGAGCTCGATGCGTCACCCAAAAAACCCAAAATTTGAGGAATATAATATGCTCAGTTCAATGAACAGTCCGGTGGGCTATGAAGCCATAGCAACGAACAATGTTGTTGTACAGTAGATTACAAATGAGATTCGAAAGATATGGGGCAGTTCCACAGTTAGTCGAGGGACCCAGTCAAAAATGCTGTTGTGGCGGGTCCGAAAGTACCCCCCCCCCCTCGATCGTGGCTGACGTGGTCACGTATACAGTGCGTATATGAAGATCACGATTACTGCTTTACATACGTGTTCGCTATTTTTCAAAAGACCTAGCGTAGCCCTGCCACTGCATACACACCTGGTAAACGGTTATTATGGCGCTAGGTGTTAGAGCCCTTGCGAGTACGCTGCACGAAGTGCAAGGCGTCGCGTTTGTTTCGGCGTGTGTGTCCGATATGAACATACTGTAGTTCAACGCATGGCGAACGTTTTTAGTTGCCTTGACGTACTGCGCATACCATCTTGGGCCGCCTGTTCGTGCAGTGATCACATTCAAGCCCGAAGGTACAGCAGACGCACGGCAACTCGATTAACTATGAGCTAGTCACGCCGGGCGCAGAAGCGAGGTGCCGCTGAAAAAAAGGAGGGTCCTATGAAGGGTGAGGGCTCAACGGTGCAAGTTTTGCTAACCGTGCCGGTTGACCGTGCCAGGTCGAACCCATAGCGATGCCACCACCGGAGGGAACGGACCTCTCCGTACCCGGCGCCAGCGAGTACTTAGGTGGGCCCTTGTTGATCGTAGCACACACACAGTCTAACGATGAGTCATAGCCATGGAAGGCTATGGCCGGGGTGCCCTGTTTTTGAGAGTTTCGTCATCTACCGATCGTTATGCGAGTAGACCTACGGGATGGAGACGTTCGTGTGGGAATGTGTATTTGTCCGTGGGAATTGAAAAATACGAGGCAGAAAGCAACAGCACCTTTCATTTTTCGGTGAAGACTTCCAATTTCCGCCGGTAAATGCGTACTACAAATTAAACCGTAGAGGTTTGGCAACGAGAGGTAGCTTGCGGTACCACTCGCTTTTTGTGTTCACTACTGTATTCGTGAAACGCACTCACTTTTTCAGATCGGTCTGCGCACACGAACAAATAGAACAGTCGTATTCACGGAAATCCCAGCCTGCTTGATCCCCCCTCCGCTCGTCCTTCTCGCAACAAAATTCGAAGGGTACACATCGCTACGCGTCTGGGGATTGACGCAGTACGAGCGTGTGGTCTACATCGACGCAGACACCCTCGTCACGGAATGCATCGACGAGGCAAGAAATGGGACTACACCAGTTATTATCTCTCCTGCCTTCGATTCGATGTTGCAGCACTCGCCGCGATCGGTGTTCCAACCAAAGGTAGCACGCCACGCTCGGCAAGCGCATGCATGCGAACGTCGCCCCGAGACGTGGGTAGCAGCGATATTGATTGTTGACGTGGTTTTAACGGCAGTCGCCCACAAAAGGCGTGAATTCATGTGTTCCATGCACTTCCCGTGTTTCTCCACTTCTCGCCGCCCGTCCTCAACCAGCTTTTCGACAGGAAGGTGGCCTTTGCAGCGGCGCCGGACGTGTTTCCGCCGGACCGCTTCAATCCTGGAGTTATGGTACTGACGCCATCCTCAGCGGTCCTAGCAGACATGCTGTCCAAGATATCACACCTTCGTTCCTACGACGGGAGAGACACAGGTTGAACGAAAGCAGTAGCGGCGCGGTGCACATTTCTCTACAGTCGTGGCTCGTCTGGACGGAATCGCTATACCGGTCTCCCTACGGCACCCCTCTCGTGTCGACGTCTATATCGCGAGCATCTGCGTTGTGTGTCGTCGTCCACTCGTGAAAAATTCTAGTAAACGAGATGCTGGTCCGAAAAATGTTATACCAGGTACCTGGTATGCGCTAGTTTTTGTATCTAGCGAACCTGAGACAACACCGCCAGTTCATGAGCTCGTCGTGATGACTACATCCCGGCGGGTGGTCGTCCAAAGATGAAAAAATGTGGGCCTAGGGTTCAACCCCTGCCACCTGTATATTACTACGAAACTGTGGGCGATGGTCGTTCCTCCACTGAGGCGTTCTGCTCGTACAATAGAGGTTCACCCTAAATTTTATGAGGCTCCTCGCTTAAGGGGCTCCATACCTCACCCGAAAACTGACTTCAGCAAAAATCAAATTGCACCCCCGATGAATAATCCCATGGCCCGGTTATACAAAAACGTCATTTTTCGAAACAAGATTGGCATTCCGACGATTTTCCCGGTATTCAAAAAACGTTTTAGCGGGGATGTGCTACCTCTACAGCAGAACGCGCCCACTTAGCCCCACGAACATGTTAGTACGGATGCGCGCGAGACCCAACCAAAAAGGTTGGGGTCATGGTCTCTTTCGATATCAACTGTGGTACTTATTATAGTAGAAATAGTTGTACTTAGTATATCTACAACGTTATGAATCTTTACACAGGTTGTGCTAAACGACGCTTGGGCCTTCCCACCCCCCATGTCTTTTCAACCCTCTCGTGCTGTGCAAACGCGCATACCCCTCTCGGCGATTCAAGGGTTCTTGAACGCATACTTTGCGGACTGGTTCACGTCGAAAAATGAAGCTTGTCGGCTGCCGTTTGCTTACAACGCTCTCCGCACGGTGTACGACATCACGCACGAAAAGACCCCAGGGTACTGGAACGCGATCGGTAAAAAAAAGGTGGGAAGCCCATACGCCTTTCAGCGGGGCTTGCACTTGAGGCGTACTTGTAGCCCACCCCAGATTTTTTCTTGCGCACGCATCGTTGCGCGAAAGTGAGGCGTGTGGCATGCACAAACAGTAGAATAGAAAAATAGATCATTGGCCACCTCTGCCGACACCCGTAGCGGGCGAAGGGCAAGGGACCCTATTTTGCTGTGAATGAGGGGGTTGCACAAGCGAAACCTGGTAGCAGTAGTACTTGGAGGGCAAGGTATGGCACGTGTCGCTGTGCGTAAGGCAGTGAAGCCGGCAGCGAAAGACATTGTTTCGGCGATCAACAAGACACTGCAGTACAGCAGCTAATATACACCACGATTTATTCATGCTTTGGGCTACCACTGTAGTAGTAGCGATGCCACTGCTCACGTCTCGATCGCAACAATTCGCGATGTTGTATACCTCTCCCACCCTCCCATTCCCCGGGACTACCACGGTATTGCCAACGCACCGCCATACCCCCCACCCCTCCTCCTCATCTTCCTGCCAGATCATCCATTTCAACGGGTGCCTGAAGCCTTGGGAGGACGGTGCACCCAAAGGCGGCCTCGAGATGATGTGGTGGAAGCGGTACTTGGAGATGCAGACGGAGTAGATCAGACTGCCTCCAGAAGGCGTGGATCGGCCTACCTTCCTTCGACGCTATCTAGGTCGGATTTTCGTAGGTGCCGTAAGCATGGAACAAGCCCTGTTCTCGAAGGGGCCGAGGTGTCCCAGGATTTAGCTTTCCGTATGTTGTTGATGCATTGTTATGTGCAGGACTCGTCGTGCCGTTTCTATGAAAATAAGCTCCTATTTTTAATGTGTGGGGGTGCTGAATGTGTGCGCCAGGCGCGCCTCCCAGCCTCTTCTGTAAGTACCCTGATAGAAAATGCGTCTTGTAACTCGAGGTGTGTCAAACCATTGTTTATATGACGTTGGTCCAGCAAGTAGTCGTATGGTCGAAGAGGTAGAAAAGGCCCACCCGGTTTCACGATTGCCAGCTGGCAATGGCGTGTGGTGCCTGGAGTAGGAAGCGTGAAACCATCACGTCGCAGCCCTCGCTGCGTGTTAACGTTTGTGGGTGGGGACGCAACCCAGACCGTGATTTTTCTGTTTTCATTGTTGCTGTTGGTCGTATAGTCCGTTCGGCTGAGCTTTCTGGCTGGTGTACATCTCTTCGTTTCGATGTGTGGGTGCAGTGCTTTCCATATGTTACCGAGATAGTGGTAGGATTCCAGGATGGGTTCGACCGTTTGTCGTCCCTCGGCGGATCACGTGATACTTGCCCCACTCGTACGAGCTGCAAATAGTTATCACTGAAATGTAAGCCCGGCCTATCCGCGTGTTTTCCCCTCTATTAATAGCGGTAGCGCGGTGTGTGGCGTGTGTGGGTAAGATGGGTCGGGAGGGGTTTGCTCTTATCTACCGTTGCCCTTTTCTTTCGGCTAGAGCCTTCTACTAGAGCCTTCTATAAAATTATTGCCTTTGAATGTTGACGTCGAGTGACTCCTGCCGTGGTTTTTCGCTCAGCTGGCGCACTCTGTGCACCATCAAATCCTCCTTCGAGTCAATAGCTTCCAGCGACGACAACGTACCGACCACACAATGAATTCCGAGCTTTAGTGATCTCCAGGGATGTGAACGGCACGGCCAAGGGTAGCCTTAATGTTCTCTGACACCAACTAAGGTTCATTCTTATCGGAGAGCGTTTTTTCCATAATTTCCAAAGTTTGGAACTAATTGGAGATGTGTATCAATATACGGAGGCGTTCTGCCACTATTCGTGGAATTCTCCAGAACCAAAAAATATCAAGTTCGTTAACATTCCAATATTTGGAAAAAAAACAGGAAAATCTGGAAGATTGAAAAATTGCGCGAAAAAAATGTCCAAAATTTGGAAAAAAAACTTAGGAAAAAAAACTCTCCCATAAGAATGACCCCAAGCGTTGCTACAAGTAGCGCAACGATTTACCGGCGCATTCGGTTCCGCCTATATTTCGGACACCCACCCCCACGCGGTGGGGTTCGGTCCATGAATCCTACCGGTAGCAGCTATGGCAAGCAAGTCGGGGAACACTGCAATCCCGAATTCAGTCCTCCCGTTACAATCGGACTATTGGCCGCACCGAACAATTGTTGAAAGCCTCGGCCCATGCAAACGTTCAAAAACGACCCCTCCAACTCCCCTCCACCTATCATACCACACCACCGTTATAACGCGAAGTCACTGTAAGGAGGGAAAGTTTTAGCCCATTCGTGCTTCAAGGTTTTATTCAATAGGTATAGACCTAGCCCACGGACTGTGTCCCTGTTATCAAACTCAATGTTCGGGGGGGGGGGGGGGGGTACAGAGACCCCCGCAATAGAAACCAGAGCAAGTCAGGCAATACCCACTCTACCGCACCAGGGCTCTGTGCGTCCGCCAGAAATTGCTCGAACGTCTCGGTCGCCTCCGTCTTGTGGTGCAACAAAAACATACCTACATGTCGCGAGCAGCGTCGTCACGGATGAAGTCCGTACATGGAGCCGTCCGCACATGGAGCCCAACAACACTGTCAAACAGCTTAGACCGCCAAGGCCCACGAATAACAGAGCCGCAGATTCTTACCCGCCCTCTCCCGCTCGACATCGTTGGTTCTCACTCTGAGCTGACCAGATATCAGGTTTCGTCTTTCACGAGACGACATCGCGACGTCTATAGGCATACGAGCAGTGTTTGAAGGGCGGCCTCCTTCAGCTCAAGACTGGAAACCAATGACACCGATCGGGACAGATGGTGGCGTTCGTCGTCGCGGATACGGGCCCCCAACCAGGCCCCGCCAACACCAAAGAACCGCAATCACGACTGTGTCTAAACCAAACGAGTGAACACATCGCGTGCCACCGGTGTTTCGTGTACCGTGCGCGACAGTGAAACGCGAAATAGCTCCACGACGGCTGTCTAGCGAGGATGTACAACCTTCCTACAAACGGAAGGTACTGAGTTGTGTGCGCACTCCTCGCCACGCAAGGTGCAACTGGATTCTACGAGCTCTTCGTTGGCTCGAAGGCTTCATTTCCTAGCCCACCAGTATTCAGTCAGGACTGACTGATTAGACTAGTAACGTATCCCCTCTGAACAACAACCGCTAGATTTAATGAGTACGGCTCAGTCTTGGCATTGATATCTTCGAACCCCTGACCACGCCCTACTGTTCTGGGAGATCAAGATTTTCTAGCCCTTTTCCACCCCGGAAAAGTGATATTGCTGGGAGTCGAACCCACGCATGCCATGCTCAGACGTGGACGATCTGCGCTGCTCGGCATGCAGTGACGGAGGCACACGCGGCGCTTCGTTTGGCCATGTCCGATGCGTTCGAGGGGGAGAAAGAAACGGCAGAGAAAGCAACCGGCCGGTAGCTCTTGGATAGGGGGCGCGGCGAGGAAGAGATGCCTGTCACGGCGGTTGAGGCTGTTCACCTCGACGTTGGCACTGCTCGGCAGGAAGCGAAGCCGTAGAGTTGACGATGTAGGATACCTTGAAACACGCAATATTACAGCGATATTTTTTTCGCGTCGACGTCTACAAGCGCTCTCACATGCAAGCACAGGCTCCTCGAATATACAGCCACCATCGCCGAGCTCCAAACGTCGTGCAAGGAAAATAGAAGGGACGAAAGAGCACAGCGGGGGTTGCGCCTGGAACGCACACATACCACTAGCGACAACAACTCGTGCACACCCCACACATCAGCAAATGAGGAGACATACGCAGTCTCTGTGACGGTGGGGGCGGAGCTGAAGGGTTCGGCGATGTCACCCTCACCAGGCGAGCAAATTTCTCGCGTTACATAGGGGGGGTGCACGTACTGGTCGCACTGGTCGAACAAGGGGGGGAGGCGATGCGCGAGGAGGACAGGGTATCGTACGGAGAAGGTGCTACTGTCTGAACTGACAGAAGCTACGTACAGTACTTGAAACACCTTCTTCTCCGTACAATAGATTCTCCCCCTCGTGCCTAGTCTCCCCTCGTTCGACCAGTACGAGCACCTACACCTACCTGAAGGTAACGCGGCACGCTTTGCTTTCTTGGTGAACTGACAGCATCAAGCCCTTCAGCTGTTGCGCCATTTCCACGAGGGTCTCATATATGTCTACCATCGCTGATGACTGGGCTGTGCACGCGTCGATATCGATATGGCTTTCGTGTTTTCCAAGCGCCGCCCCGCTGCGCTTCAGTGCCTTTCATTTTTCATGACTTTTGTTATTCGGCGACGGTGGCGTTTTTTTCCAGGAGCCTGTGTTAGTAGGTGAGAACGCGAGGGAGGGAGGGAGGGGTGGAGGAAGCGGGGTTGGGGGAGATCTACTCTGCTATTTCCGAGCGAAAAAAACTCCAGGATTCGCACGCGCATCGCTCTCGGTTGGCCAATATTCCAACACCTACAATGTGAAATGCTTAAACAACACGACTGTCTAATGGTCTCGCCACCCAAAACGTTTCACCCCCGTCTTGCCGCCTGGGTAGAGGGGGGGCGGTGACACAACCAGTGGAACACCAGGCCTTATGCTGCGCCGAGTGGTGACCGTCGCGTACTGAGCGCTACTGACAATCCTGAGGCGGTCCCGAGGCCGTTCCGAGCCATAAAGTCAGCGTTGGTGCTGGCGTTACGTTTAAAATTAATATTCACGCAGCCCAACAGCCGA
This sequence comes from Nereocystis luetkeana, assembly GCA_031213475.1. Lineage (NCBI taxonomy): Eukaryota > Phaeophyceae > Laminariales > Laminariaceae > Nereocystis > Nereocystis luetkeana. The sequence continues at coordinate 4,572,789 of JARUPZ010000003.1, read as the reverse complement.
TTCAAATTATACCCATTGGCCTAATTCATGCCAGAGGCCGCTGGCTTTTTTCTCGGAGGTTGGTGCGGGACGGAGCTTGTTCCAGCCATAGAGCCAGCACCACTGCTGGTATTTATCCGAACAATAAACGGGGCCCCATTTGGTCGACTATTGTGTTCTAGAAAGCACGGCACGACTTCCTGGGGATGGTTTACTGGTGTTCCCGGGCTCGGGGTTTCCAAGGCGTAGGATGGTTTTCTTTCCTGAGGATGGTCCATTTGTGCCTCCTGTTTAGGCTTTCCGCTACTTCGGTATAATCCAACATGTACATACCGTATCATCCCCCAGCTAAGCAGTGGCCGATGCTGTCATCGTCCCTCTCAGAAAGTGGAAGATTGAATGTAGGAAATATGGGGTTTGTGGAGCGGTACGTTCACTTGAGACTTTGTGCAGATATGAAACGCATGGGAGGCGCACTTTAGGGTAGATGATACCTGGTACATGGAGTTTGAACTCGAATCTAGGGACAAAAGACGCGATGGTTACTGTTTATAGAGAAGAGAAGCATACGGCATGTTTAGGCTGAGCCTCTGTCGGTTTGAGGCCAAGAATGCCGATCTTTGCGCAAAATATATGGTTCGCCGTGAATGCAAGACGGGTATACGCAATAAATCCCGTGACGGACGCATGTGGTCAACTTCAATCTTGCACGTCGGCACAAACCAACTCGACACCAGCCTAAGCCCCAACCCCAGCCCCAACCCCAACCCCAAATGTTTGGGGGGGCTTGAGGTGGGCGGGGACTATCGCGCGCCTCCGCCGCTTGTTTTTGGTGGCGTTCTTCCTGAAAAAAACGGGCGGCCGAAAGGCCAGCCTGGAACAATCAGACGAACTCCCGTCACAAAATTCGTTGCATACCCTTCCTACATCTAGGGCGCGTAAAAATATCCTACCTGGTGTATCAGAAGTCGACTTCTTTTTGCTCAAGTCGATTTTGGGAGGACAGGGCCTCTTTTTACCCCCGGGGGTCGGATTATGATAAATAAGCCTCGTCCTTACTCGTCTCCAGTACAAAAACGCCTACACATGAAACGAAAGCCCACAACTGGTATTATGTTTGTACAGGAGCACGCAGCTCGCAGCCCAGATCATAGCAGTAAAAGGTAATGGGTAGCGTGCTCCTGACAATGCACGCCGATCGAACCTGCTTCCAACGCAGCGAAAAGGGTTTTTCGCTATGAACGAGCCGATTTAGAATATATGAGCCGATTTCGATGAACCCGAGCCGAAAAAGACCAAAATTCTTTCTTTTTAGTCCGCCGATTTGTTTTTAACTTTTGAGCCGAAATGAGCCAAAAACCGATTTTTCGAGAAGTTGGCGGATGTCGAGAAATCTATTTTTATTACTTCGTGGCCAGAGGAACATATTTGGGAGCCCGTCCATAGTATTTTAATGGAATTGTCCCGGCGACTGATTTCGGAAGCTGCCTGTTGACGGGATGCCTGGGCAATCGAATTCGGAGACTATTTACGGATTACAGTATTTGGAATATAGTCTAGACCGTAGATTTGGGAAGCTGTCTACCATTTGGAATTGTCCGGACAATAGATATGAGAGACGTTCTCTCTGTCTCACAGTCTGTCGCAACAATCCGGACAGGTATATCTCTACGGTGATATGAGGAATCAGGACGGACACTGGGCGTACTGGTTAGTTGGGTAAAAAAAACGGTTTAATGTGAAGACAACACACACTGTTGGTCAACAATTGGAATGGTCTGGACAAATGATGCGGCCAGTGGGCAATACACTGCCATAGGCTATTTCCTCTACAATTAGGATCGGGGAGTTGACTGCAATAGACTATTCGTCCTTCAACAACAGATTTGACGGGTGCCCATCAATAGATATCGTGCGGACAACACGTGGAGTTCGGTGTGTTTCAATCCACTGGAAACAAAGACCACAGCAGTAGGCAGCTTAACCCAATAGGAACTTGCCGGTAGCAACTAACAGCAGTAGGACCACTCCTATTATCTCGGGTCTGTGCCATATATTATGTAATACCTGGTACCGGTATACGTGACGAGCAGTACAGGGCGCCCAGTAAGGAACAGGAGTGCTACTAGCCCCGGCAACGTAGTTGTCTTATTTGAGAAAGAGTGTAGTCGGCCCTAACTTCAGGATGATGCTGTGAACTGTAACATATTCAGAGTAGTTATTTTCTTACAGTAGTACAGGTGCCCTGCACTGCTGTGATATGTGTACGATAATTTTAGGTCAGTACCCAATGCAGCAGTGCTCAACCTGGCTGGTGTGGTTGCTTTTGGCGCATTTTACGTATCGGTAGAGACGCGTATTTGCTATTTGCCCTTGAAGGTTTTCCCCGTTAACTTGGTTATAGTGTAGAACTACGAATACGTAGCGTGAATTATTTACTGGTATATTTTTCCCTACGAGTTCGTAGATTATATTGGGGGTAAAAACAAAAAACAGCAAACATATTTATTGGGGTGGACACAGAAAAAAAAAAAAGTACTCCGGGCGGGGCTCGAACCCGCGACCTTATGCGTGTGAGGCATACGTCATAACCAGCTAGACCACCGGAGCTGGTTATAAGCCCACGTGAAAATAGCGTTTCTAAAATCACCGTAAATGGCATAGACACAGTTTATGGAAGTGATGTTGGTTTACGTACAGCAGTAGAGGTGTACCCCGGCGAGAACCCGTCACAAACGGGTACCCGGATAACTCCGAAAGCGAAACCCGAACCCGTCCTGGGTAACCCGTATTTTCAGACGAAATCAAACGGGTTCTACGAGTACCCGGGGAAACCCAGGTACTCGGACAACCCGTTTTCGTTTACGATCATTGAGGGATACTACAAACGGTACGGACACTGGTTGTTGTGCTGGATGTCGACGGGTAGAAAGATGAAGATCACACACACACAAACGGACGACAACGGCTGTAGTGGATGCATACTACGTACTACGATTTGATGTCGAAACCAGAACTATAACCATCGAATAACAACGGAGTATCCAAAACTTAAAATTCAAAATACAGCAGAAGAAATAAATGCAGTCTGTTTGCCTCTTGGTGTTTGTGTGCACGTTGTGGTACATACTACCTGATATATACGTACTCGTGCCTGGTATTTTTTTGCCCAGCTGCACAACGTGATGCGTATGTGTACCGGTGTAGAGAGAATTGCCGTATTATACGAGTAGTGGCGTGCGGCATGCGGCATGTGCATGGTTGCGCACGAAGAAGCAGATACCCACACCTACTGTATGTATGCCCCTGGACTGAGCACACTCAGGCAGCGAAAGACGATTGACATTATCGGCGCAACAGCTATTTATAGTAGGTGGCGTTCCTAGGTCTCCATGGCGGGCAGGCGTCATGGCGTGAGCAAAATAAATGAGCGCCTATGAGTATGCATCGGCAGTAACCCCCCAGCTACCGAAGACATTATTATTAATAAGAGCATAACAGACACGCGTATGTATAATCATTGGGAATCCTCTGTGAAAACCGTACAGAAGGCACGGGTATTCAACTCTGAAAAATGGATACTCGTAGTACCCCTGTGAGGCCCTGGGGACCTCGTTTTGTGTCGATTTGAGAGGTTTCTGAAGATATTGTGAGACATACTAAACGGGGGACATGCCACACATACGGGTACCCGTACTCGAACCCGCCGAGTACCCGGGTTTTGGTCACCCCCAACACCCGCGGGTTTCAAGTCAAACCCGAACCCGTCTCGGGTTTTGCCCGTGCGGTTTGTACCCGCCGAGTACCCGGGTTTTGGTCACCCCCAGAACCCGCGGGTTTCAAGTCAAACCCGAACCCGTCTCGGGTTTTGCCCGTGCGGTTTGTACCCGCCGAGTAACCTGGTTTCGATCATCCGGGGTACACCTCTAACGTACATACATACAGTAAGTACGTCCTGACGGCGGGCCATTTGGGCGGTAACTACTACTTGTAGGACCTTGCCGGCGAAATTACGTTACGCCCCCGATTTCCTATGAATAAAAATCGCTAAAACGTCTACTACTGTAGGAAACCCCTGCGTTCTTTGCTTTTTTTTTTTTGCTTTCCAGCAGGCACAAGTGGACTTTGAGCTTCCGTTTTGATCCTAGCGGGGATGTCTCTCAATGGTTCCCTGTTTCTGCCGTAATTACCCGTAAACACCCGTTTTCCTGATTTCGTCGTAGTAGGTGCAAAAAAACTTTCACGGCCGTAACCCGACAGTGCTGTAGGCTTTATCGTCTGGTACAAGCAGTGCAATTCGCTGTAGTAATACTGTCATACCTGGGCCTTAGGCCAAGTATTATGGGAAATTTTTGAGACGTTATTTCTGGCTTTTTCAGCGATCTCCGAAGCCCAAAAATCAGAACCATCTATTATGGGACAGGAAATCATCGATATTTTTGATCTCAGTTCCTGGAGGGGGCAAAAATCAGCAAAACCTCTCAGAACTGAGCTCAGTTCTGAGAGGTTTGGCTGATTTCTGAGAACTGAGATTTTTCGTATTTTGGGTGCTACATCTCACTACTACTGCCAGCCCACCTATCTACCTGCGCACCTGCCACCCGTCACCCACCACGCGAAAGCATCAAGCCGACGGCGGGCGGTAACTACGGCGCTTGTGTAAAGAGAGATGGCTTCTCCTTCACATGGAAGCAATATTAGCGGTGGCAGCAGCAGCTGCAACAGCGGCACCAGCAGTAGCAGAAGCAGCAGCAGCACCGCCAGCAGCAGCAACAGCAGCACCAGCAGCAGCAACAGCAGCACCAGCAGCAGCAGCAGCAGCAGCGATGGCGACTCGATGTCGCCGGCGCTAATCCTCCCGTGTTTGGATGCTGAAACCACGCTCGCGGCCGCCGCTGCCTTCGCAACGTTTGAAGACGACGAGGAGGACGCTGAGACGCCTGCCGTAAAACGCTCGCGACGTGCCAAGCCACGCCCAGACTACAGAAAATCAACTTGGATGAAGATGCTACAGGCCGAAGCCAAGCTGTTGGACCCCACCTCAGACGAAGCCACTTTTATACAAAACCACTTTTAAAAATCAGAACCCATAATACACGTTATATATTTTCACCCACACTTTTCTGTAGCCCGAAAACTCACAAAATAAAAAGACAGAAATAACGTCTCAAAAATTTCCCATAATACTTGGCCTTAATCACATCTCTGAATTAGGATCTACCACAGATTGGGGATAAATTCTGAATGTCGGGGTTTTTGTCAGGTATGTTGGTGTTGTTCTAACATTAACTCATAAATCAAGGAGTCCGTGGTCACACAAAGGTTCTGGAGCCCTATTAATAGAAATATGCGAAAAATTATACCTGGTACCAGGTATCAGGTACCAGAAAAAAAGGATTGGAAGCACGACGCTGGAAAATACACGAGACGGAGACGGCACACACATGAAACGAAATCGATGTGCAAACTTGATGTACGTCCACCACAAGATGCTCCTCCGATGCATCGGGTGGCGAAAACGAAAGCGCGAAGACCACATTCTATCCTATGCTAGCGCGCTTCTCAGGACAACATCTGAAAGCGTTGAGACGACGGTACGCAGACGTAGGCTCTTGTTTGCGGGCTTTGTGACACGAATGGGAGAGGAGCGTCTGCCGAAGAGGGTGATGTTTGGGGAGATGGTTGGGGGTAAGGGTTACTCCGGAGGACAGGAGTGGGACTGGATGAGGTACCTTGAGGAGGACCTCAAGGAGTTCGGCATCAAGCTCGAAGGGTGGCGCGAGGCAGCACAGAAAGCCGGCAGATGGTTCCGACGGGTCGAGGAAGGGGCGGAGGCCTTCATGCGGAAATGGCATACAGATGAGAAGGAGGCATCGGCAGAACGGCATAGAATAGCTGCAACCACGACCACAGCCGTTGACGCCAACGCGAGTGTGCAGAATGGCAGGGAAGAGGGGGGGGGCGAAAGGGGGACGAGGGGGAATGGCGGGGGGGGGGAGGGGAGGCGGTCTGCCCAACAGACTGAAGCCTGGTTATGGCCATCATCGTCATGATGCACTCCTTTCTTTGGGGCCCAAGTAACTAGCATGGTGCCATCTGGGCAACTTTGCGTGTCTGTATGCTCCAGTGCCTGCCTTTGGTATTTTCTTTCCCCCCCGCCCGTGATTATCGCTTTTTTGTCCCTTTTCATTTTTCTTTCATTCCCGTTTGTACCTCTTTGTGTCTTTGTTAGTATGGTCCGTTTTGCCTTTTTTTTTACGTTTTGCTATCTGCGTCTGTTTTAGTTTTGTTTTTGTTTCTCTTTTGCTTAGCTTCATCTTCTTTTTTTAGGTTTTTTGTCTGCTATTAATAGTCTCCTTTTTGCTTCCCTGGTGTCCGCAGTGGTGGAGTGCGTATGCTTGTTTTTTGTTTTTGCCTCTGTTTTTACTTGGGGTATTTCTTCCACTCCAGAGTTATTGGAGCCTGTCCTGCGACCACGGACTGCATTTAATTGTGAGGTAATGTGAGAACAACAACAACAACAACAACAACAACAACAACAACAACAACAACAACAACAACAACAACATACTACTCAGTGTTCTGAACCGAAAACCGCAACTCGGTTTTTTGTCGGTTTTTCCAACCGAAAACCGACTTTTATTTGTCGGTTTTTCGGTTGGAAAAATAAACCGAAACCGGAAAGCCGACTCGGTTTTTCTCGGTCGGTTTTTTCCCCCGTGTCCCCTACCCCAAAAAAGCCTTCATATCTGTAAGGAAACCCCTTTATAATTTTTCAAGGCTTATCACGGTATATCGGCGGGACGGTAACGGCGGTAACGGCGGGACGGGGCGGGACGGTAAAACCGCCGTCAATATGGTCCCGCCGTCCCGTCCCGCCGACAAATTCCCTGACCGTCGTCACATACCATCCCGTCCCGCCGATAAAATCTCTCCCGTTGAAAATTACCGTCCCGTCCCGCCGTGGCATCGAACAATTACCGTCCCGTCCCGCCGTGACATCGAACAATTACCGTCCCGTCCCGCCGAGACACCGGACAATTACCGTCCCGTCCCGCCGTGACACCGAACCATTACCGTCCCGTCCCGCCGTGACACCGAAAAATTACCGTCCCGTCCCGCCGATAAAATCTCTCCCGCGAAATTATGGCCTCCGGCGGACACAACGTGCCTCTTCCCCTGCGAGATACACTCATTCGTGGTCGTCTGTTCCCATCCATTCCCACCACGAATCACGAAATTATTAAAATGAAATCGAGTTGTACTGAAATTTAGTATTGATAGTTATTCCTATAAAATTACGAGGTATTACATGTTATCATAAATTATACACAACTCTCATACCGGTATACTACTATGAATGAAATACCTATAGAACACAGTATAATTAATAACCAGTCGAACTCACAGCTGATGACTGAAGACTGAAGACATATTTTCGTATTTTCATCACTTCAACCTTGGAAAATATGAAATTGCTCCGCACCACCTTTAGTGTTACAGTAGTTCTTTTTTTAGCACAAAAGGTGCTGGCGTTGATGATCAGCAGCTATTAATAGCTGCTACAGCTGTATGGCTGGACTTTATGTTTATATGTTGAAATGAAAGTAAGCACTGCCACAGCAAGCAGTAGTAGCCGCAAGCTCGACACTACACACGACGAATAGAACAGAGACCACTCAACTCACGGCCACACCAACAGAATATACTGGTGTGGCCCAAAAATATGTCAGGTGACCTGTCATCAAGCGAAACGCAAAACGTGCGCTATCAACGATGTAGGGCCGAGTGTTCCACACAAAATCTAGTAGTTTGGTATCAGTCAAAGCAAGTACCAGGTCAGGTATGTATGTATGTATGTATGTATATATATGTATGTATGTATGTATGTATGTATGTATGTATGTATGTATGTATGTATGTGTGTGTGTGTGTGTGTGTGTTCTTCACATTAAACCGTTCTTTCTACCCGTCGACATCCAGCACAACCAGTGTCCGTGCCGATTCTTCCATCCTAGAAGAGATACAAGTTCTGTGGTCACAAAGCTACGCCACAGAGATACTACGTTGCCACGTGTGCAGTGTGAACTGCAGTGGGCAATGCAAAGCCATGTCATCATACTAGATACGACAGGCACGACATACGCAATCTATGAAATAGTGAAACGAAAAGAAACAATCAAAGAGAAAACAAAAACAAGGTAGACAAGTCGAAAAAGAAAAAGAAGAAAAATGAAAGCAAAATCTAAGAGAAACAATCTGTCGTGCCCCCCCCCCCGCAGGCGAGGTGGCCTACACTTGAAAAAGAACGAGCTGGAAAAAAGAAGAAATAACAAAAGACACCACTGCTTGTGAACAGAGTAAGACAAAGAACCAAGGAGAAAGTAACAAGGAAAAATAACAAAGGGGAAATAACAGGCAGACCAAAGCCCAAAGCACCTTCTAGGTGGCGGCAGCAGCTTGTGGTACGAGTAGTATAGCCAGGTTCTCCCTGCTAATCCGCCTGGTACCTTGCTACCCAGACTGCCGTCTCCGCCCTGCGTTCGTCAACTATGCCCAGCCCCTTGGCGTCAGACAATACGAGCCGAGCAGAGCAGGTTCGTCTTCCAACCACGCCACACGGCTCCTTGAGTACGGCTTATCAATCAGAAAAGGAAGAGGAAGAGAAAAAATGAAATGAAAATCACGGAGAGTCAGCGCAAGAAAGAAAAAAAAAAAAAAAAAAAAAAAAAAAAAACGAAACTAAAAGAGAAGACAAGGGAAGACCACGTTCGAGCCAGCTGCACCAGTTGGTAGCACTAGTAGTATGGTCATATTCTACTTCCTAGTCGACTTGGTGCCTTGCTACCCTGTCTGCCATCTCCTTCCTACTTTCGTCTACCGCCGTTTCCCTTCTACCCCTCCTGTTCCCCCCCCTCTCCGCATTCACTCGGTCGGGCTTTATGCCACTTCTCCTGTTGCCCCCTCCCCCCCCGTTCCTTTGGGCACCATCCACGGCGGATGCGCGGCGCTGTCTACTCATCTCAGCCTTAGCCTCGTGCCACCTCACCATGAACCGTTCGGCTGCTTCAAGGATCCCCCGGTACCACTTCCCCACCTTTTTGGCTGCAGTGGACCACAACGCGGTCTCAACTCCAAACACCAAGGGGGCAACTTCCGTTGACCCTTCGGTGGCTCGGAACTCCCTAAGGTCTTCGACTATGCATCTATGCCAAGTCTTACACTGTCCGCCTGGTCTCGGGTTCTCCCCACCAGCTATCGTCCCGAGCATTACCCGATTGGGTAATCGCTCCTTGCTTTGCCGTGCCACGCCCCCCGCAAAGAAGAGCCGCCGTTTGCGAATGGTCGTTTCGATGCTCTCGCAACGTGTCATCTTGAGGGCCTTCGCGTACGAGAGGGTGGCATGGTCAGTACGAAGTCGGCGCTGGAAGCCAATGACTCGCAACAGGACTTGGTGGTGAGCCGTTCGAAGCTTCATATGTATGTATGTATGTATGTATGTATGTATGTATGTATGTATCTATGTATGTATGTATGTATGTATGTATGTATGTATGTATGTATGTATGTATGTATGTATGTATGTATGTATATATGTATGTATGTATGTATGTATGTATGTATGTATGTATGTATGTATGTATGTATATATGTATGTATGTATGTATGTATGTATGTATGTATGTATGTATGTATGTATGTGTCACAAGGCAAACTTACTGCCTGTCAAGGGGTAAAAATGCTGTCTCCTAGCATCTTTGGTATGACCGGTACGGACGCCATGGATGCCTATCTCACGGGCGGGGGGTCGATCGAACAGCAGCGAGCGGCACTAAAATCACCGCCGCCACCAACTCCACCACACCACACCTATCTCCACCTACCTCCACACCTCCACAACCACCAGTAACACAGCGCAAGCACAACAATCATCAGAACAGCCACCATGAGCTGGCACCGCAACAAGAGTACTTGGGGCAGGGGTGGGAAGAAATCAGAAAAAACGTCGCCCGTGTAGTGGTAGCACTTCTCGGAGCTTGTGGGCCGCGGGTCGAGAAAAACAACGTCTGCGTCGGGCCGGCTCCCTTCGCGCAATCAGCAGTGCGGGAAAGTCTTCACATACAACCGCGCCGAGGCCTTGCAAGCAATAAAAAGAAATGTATATTTACCGTCCCGTTCAGCCGATGAAAAAAAGTTGCCGTCCCGCCCCGTCGAAGGAAAATAAAATTACCGTCCCGTCCCGCCGTGAGGAAAAAATTTACCGTCCCGTCCCGCCAAGGGAAAAAATGTTTACCGTCCCGTCCCGCCGAGGGAAAAAATATTTACCGTCCCGTCCCGCCGAGGAGAAAATAAATACCGTTCCGTCCCGCCGGAGAAAAAAATAATTACCGTCCCGTCCCGCCGTGAAAATCTGTCCCGTTGAATTTTACCGTCCCGTCCCGTCGAGAAATTGTGCACCCGCCGTCCCGTCCCGCCAACTTTTTATCTCTTCATTTTACCGTCCCGTTGTCATTTTTTTCCCGCCAAACAAGAAAAATCTGTCCCGTCCCGTCCCGCCACGATTCTCAGTCACTGTGATAAGCCTTGTAATTTTTGGATACATGCGCCACACGCGACACAGCCAGCACAGCCCATAGCCAGCACGCAGCCTACATCTTGCAACAACGGCAGAGCAGTACGTATAGTAGCACGGCACACAGAAGCACAGCAGTGGCAGCAGGCATCAGCTGCCGCACAGGGCACAGAGCACTGTGCGCCGCGAGACTGCGAGGGATCAACCATGTCGAATGCAGACGGCAGTGCTGGCTTCTTCGTTTGTTGCACTGCTGTCGCACTGCGACGACAGTTGCCCTCTGCCTACAATAATGCTTCTTCGTCTTCACAGCCCCCCCTTGAGCAACGTAGATTTCCTCATGGCCCATGGCGTTAGCTGTACGCTGCAAGTCGTGTCTTCACAATCCTACAAAAAGGTTTTATTGCAGCAACTACCGGTACGTTGTTACTGCTGTATCTGTAATTATTGTTTGCTGCAAAATATTAGGACGTCTGACGGGCCCCGTCTGACGTACCAGTATGATAGCTTATGTCGGCCTGTACCGCCGTGTTTGGCGCACCAGCCCCATGTACTGCAGGAGGGTAATTTTGCATCATACGCTCATATGTCAAATTATGCCACCACATGTACATCGAACCCTTCGAAACACTGACCATTTAATTGGGTTTGACAAGAAACCGACCGAGAAACCGACCGAGAAATCTTCGGTTTCGGGTTCGGTTTTGTTCGGTTTTGTTCGGTTTTGTTCGGTTTAAACCGACCGAAACCGACCGACGTTTTGGGGAAAAACCGAAAAACCGACCGAGCCACTTTTCACTTTCGGTTCAAAACACTGATACCACTTATGTTGGGTAGTGTACCTGGTATGGGCTATACACCTTCCACGACATCTTCCACGGCATACCACGGAATCTTCCACGGACCTCCACGGTATATCATGGAGCCCTAACCCTACCCCAACCTAGGTGAGGTAGACGTTGAGGTGCCGAAGGGGTTACCATGACATGCCGCGGGGTTACCATGGACTGCCGTGGCCGTTGCTGCGGGGGTTGCCATGGTATCACCCATGGCATGCCACGGCACCCCCCACGGCGTGCCATGAAATCCTATGCCACGCCATGGGATGCCGTGGGGATGTCATGGTGTGCCATGGGTGGTACCACGGTCATGCCACGAAAACATTGAATAGTGTATTTTTTTATTTTTTTATTTTTTTTCTTCTCCCATTCATTATCTTCGCACAACTTCTTCTCTCTTTCCTTCCAACTCGTAACTCAGATCCGGGGTCACATAGCAGGCTCTTCTCCCCCCTTCCCGCTACGGTACGTGCCTTCATTTTTATCGCGAGAAGATTTCAGCCTTTTCTTCCCTCGTCGACTCGCACCGAATTGTATATAGAACCCTGGCTATGACAGTCATACGTGTCCCATAGGCTACTCTGCAGTGGTCGACGTAAAAGCTAGCAGGTACTTTGTAGAGTTTGTACTACAAGGTACGTACTCGTACTGCGGTATATAGTAACTGGTACACAGAAGGGCGAGGCTGTTGATGGCGTGGGCTGCTGTGTGAAAGAAAGAACATATTCTGGCTCGTGACTCATGACTGGTATAACGCATGTACATTTTTTCGTTTGTTTGCATCGCACCTCTGTTCGCATCGCACCTCTGTTCGCGTGTCCGCCGGCACAGCAGCAGCGCAGCACAGCAGGCACTGACTTCTGTCCTCTGCATCTCTGCATGTTCGATACCCCACGTGTTGGTTGAATCATGGTAGCCCAGAGATGTCAGACTGCTTTGGCCATCAACTGCTGATGAAAATGCGACACAAGCCATCACTCCGTTGATTACGGTGTCGTGGGCTCCGAAATGCTTGTCGTCGTCTGCTTCTCCTTTCTCTCATCGTCCGACCCTTCAACTCATCGTCCGTGTCCCTTCAGCCACGCCGAAAACCAAGGCAGAGCATCCATCACACAACCACACACCACAGCAGGTCCTCTGTCCAAGAGCCTGGAGTTGAGAGCTGAGAGCCGAGATGCCGAAAGCAGTGAGGAGATCTCGTGATACCACTGCAGGTACAAGGTTCTTATTGGGAACCAAAATACGAAGCCTTCCAATGATTGGAGCTCCTCCTGAGCACCGTTACACAAATCTGCAACTCCTTGGATCCGTGTGGAATTTGGAAGCTCACACGCAGCAGGGTGCAGGGTTGGCTGGGTCAAACATAGCACAAGCGCATCCCAGGGGGCTTACCACGCGAAAGGCGCTCTTAGGACCGTCTGCGAACACGCTACTGTGGTGTAAGGTAAAGGATACCCTGTTGCATGGAGGTCTGTTGTGCCCGTTTTTCGGCGTTCCAGGCTTTGCACCAAAACCCCAAACTTGTTTGGATTTGGGAGGGAAAAGAGATATTAATAGTGATGAAACACACACCGCCGAAAAACCAAGAAAAGCGACTCTCATTTGCGTGTGATGCTCACAGGGAGCCCGGCGGAATCTTACACCCACCGGGTACAGCCAGGAGCCACATGCCTCACATCGCGTCGAGCTTGTGGCAGCCTGGGCGGCGCGGCGGGGGACGGCGATGGGTTCATGTGCGCAAGGGGGGGAGGAAGAAGAGGACGACGAAAAGGTGATACTTGATATGTACCCTTCTTGCTGTACTCATAGACTACGTTTGGTGCACACAGGCAGTGGATCTGTTTTTTGTGCGGTTTTGTTTGTGTTGTTGCTGCCTGTTCTCGTGGTTGTGGGCCTCGCTTTAATAGTGGCGGTGTGATTTCTTTTCACGTGCGCCTTGAGGAAACCACTGCTGCAAGCAACCACGCCGTGATAGTCCGTGCTCCAGTCTCGCTGGCTTTCGGGAGGGGGCTGCTGGTTGCCACGCGTCGAACCTCGTATTGCCTGCGCTTCTGTCTGTATCTCTTTTCCTATGTGGCCACTACAGTACACGTATACGTTGTATCCTTCCGGATGCAAGATACCGAAGTCGGATATACTGCAGCCCTCGTCAACCTGCGATTTTCCTCACGTACAGCCTCCTGATGCCTCCTCCATCCAAACGCAGCAGGCGCCAACGCCCCACGAGAACTGTTGCAACACCACCGCATTCACGGCGGTCGCGGCCGCAGCCGCAGAAGGTGAGGGTTGGCGATCGGAGGATCTGTAGTCGTAGCAGTCTGCTGTTTGTTGTCAGTCTCGAGGTTGGGCATTTCACGCTGCAGTGTATGCTACCTTGTGCAGGCATTCCGAAATTCGAAGTACTTACCTGGAACGTAGCGGTATTGAAGACTTGCTACAGTACAGCACTGCTGTGCTGTACGTACAGTCCTCTACTTCCTACCAGGTGGTACACATTTTATCGACTAAAAACCTGTCGTGTGAAACGACTTGTGTATCGACGTGTTGATGTGCGCCGTGACGTGATATATTTTGAAGGCGCTTGTTGGTATGGCCTTGCTCTAACACACAGTAGTAGCAACCCGAACATAATCGTCCCGTCGTTGTTCAGCTCCGTCTTTAGAATCGGTGAGGGGCAGTCTTGTTATTATATGCCTTGATCTTGCGGTGGATATGTGTCTGTTGATGAGCCAAATACTGCTGCACCACGAAGCTGTTGCTTGGTGGATCTCGCGCTACATAGTGAAAAAACGTGCTATAGTGTAGTGGGATGCAATTGTTGCGCACTACTTACCAGGTACAGGATAACTTTTTTTACAGTGCAGTAGCACTGTAAAACCCTCTGGATTATGACGTCATTGGTCGTTGGGATCGCCTGCGGCAGTTTCCGATCCATGTCAAGTGAAACCGATTCCTCTCGTCGCTGCGGGCACCCACCCCCCTACAGGTAAGTCCCCAAGCCCTTGCCCGTGCTACACCCTTGTTTGACGCACCCTACTGCTGTGGGCACCATCACACGGATATCCGTTCAACCCAATGTGCTATTACGTCATACGTCCGTGACGAGTGACGAAACTGCGATCGTATTCGGCCATACCCGTCAGGTGGCCCAGAGCGCAAGATCAAGGATCGCGACAAGACGACTGCCGTCGGTCGCTGAAGAGGAAGAGGAGGTCGGGGAAGAGCAGGTGGTGGGCACAGAGGAGACGAAGGCAAACGAAGAGGAAGATGTGGAGGCGAAGGTATATTCCGTAGCTGCAGCGGCGCCTCTTCAATATAACGTTCGTGCTGCGGCTCCTGCCATGGACTGGGGCGTGTACTTTTCGGCCAGACAAACACACAATGAGTACCTCCGGGCGGCACCACCAGCTGCTGCATATGACTCCGTGGCGTATTCCACCGCTGCTGCCGCTGCTACCGTTCCTGTTGCTGCTGCTGCTGCTGCTGCTGCTGCTGTTGGGGCTGGAGAAGAGCGGGTGGAGAAGGAACCTGAGCTGGAGATGGTGCAGGAGGTGGAAGAGGACCCGAATATGGCGGGGGAAGAGCAAGTGGCGGGTTCAACGGAGAGGGAGGAAGAAGGTGGAGAAGAAGTGGCGGTGGTAGAGGCGCAGGCGGAGGCAGCATCCGTAGCTGCACCGGCGGCGCGTAGTTCCAACGTTCGGGGATTCGGTGGTGCCGCTCTTGCCACGGTCTGGGGTGCATATCGGACCGTCAGTCGGAGCTTCTTGGGGTCTGTCAAAACGGCACCACCACCCGCCGTAAATTCCTCGGTTGCGTACTCCACCGCTGCTGCCGCTGCTACCACTCCTGCTGCTGCTCCTGGTGCTGCTGCTGAGGCAACAAGTGCCTGCATCGACCGGGGGCACGAGAGGGATGGCGAAGGGGAAGAAGGCCGGGAGGAGAAGGGAGAGGGAAACATGGGTGATTCGGCTGGCGACACAACTCTCGCCAACCTCGGTAATGGAGCAAGAGAATTCGGGTCTCCGGTGCCGGCCAAGTTCAGGCCGGAAGGACGCAAAAATGACGCTCTGTGCTCCTGGGAACAAAGCTTTCTTCACGACGTACCAGGCCACAATGAGCTTGGCGCCGGCTCCTTCGGTAAGTCTGTTGAACGGCATGCAATGCTTACCGTAGCTGATAGCGAACTACAATGCGACCATGCTTCGCGGCAAGCTTTTTTTGCACTTTCGACACTTCTCCTCTTCGCTGGACAGATTGTGGTAGCTGGTGAAAGTAACCCCAGCTTCTAGCTGGCTTCCAGGCCATAGTTCTATTTACGGAGCCTAACAATTCAACACGGTGCCAAAACCAATTCGAGTTACTCTGCGGTCAGACGAGTTGCAAGCGTCGTTGGTCTAACGTCCACAGCCTGATACAACACAGCAGGGAATCAAAGCTCGCCTCCATCTTCCGCATGGCAGATATTTAATGCTGAGCGCTGCAACTAGAACGTTTTATTTAACGCCGTGCTTGGAATACAACCGCTCCCGAAGACCTGCAGTGAATGCCAGTTTTTCCTTCCCTCCCGGCCATCATGCATGACTTGAGCACACCCTCCGCCCCCCCTGTGCTTTTCATGTCAACATCGGACGGTGCAACCTTCGTGTTGCACACCCTACTTCTCACGTTCACGTTCACGTTCACGTATGGCGAGGACAGGGATAGTGCTTGCGGTTATGACGAAGGGAGGAGAGCACATGGCGATGAAGATCATGGCGAGGACCAACCCCACCGAGGTGACATATTTTGACCCGCCCTCTTTGCTCTGTCTCGTTTTCGGAAAAGAACAGCGCGACCCCGGCAATACACCGACGAAGGCGACCATTACGACCAGCGTTCGTCGATACCCATTCACTCGTTCGACTGAATCGCTTTACCATTCATGCCTCATTCATAATTGATTCACAGTAGCGAAGAACGACTGTGAGACACACATATGCCCCCGTAGGACGGGGAGACATGCCAGACGACGCGCAAAGGAAGTCGCCACCAAACTGCCAGGCCATATGGTCCTCTATCTGGTCTATAAAATACAGGAGCACTTTTGCAGCGACTTGCGTTCTCTACCCCAGCGCCCGTTCTATGTAACATATTTCTATCCCCCGCCCGGTTGTGCGCGCTGCTGATTTCGACTGGACGCACAGTTTCCTATACTCACGTAGTGACACACACTTCCTTGCTTCCGGTTTATAGGAGCGAGAAACTAAAAATGAGGTGGACATCCTCGAACAGTGCTCGGCACATCCTAACGTGGTGGACTTCTACGGGTTCATCCGGACGCCCACCAGGTTAGTTCACAATCAAATCGCGTTCTATCGGGCAGTACTGGGCAATGCCTTATATGTATGGTACGTTGTGGTCGAAAGCCAAGCTACATCATAGGACCTATTGTATGCTGGCAGCATGGGTGCATATACTGTAGCACCCAAGACAATCTCCGGGGGAAACTCTTGTATTTCGTGCAGAAACACCGAAGCACCATACATTTTCACCCTACGAACATTTAGTAGCACGTGTTAACAGCCTTAATAATGAATATATTTCTTGATTCGCGGTAGAGTCAGCACCTGTCGAGAAAGCCTGGTAGCAGGCCCTTCTTGGCCGGCCGCCTCAGGACGGGTTGAAGAAGTGGGTAGTCGGATCAGCCAGCAAAAATTGATTTTGTGCAATACGAAGTTCCCAAATAGTGCTTGGTATTAGGTGAGTTTTACCTGGTGGCGTCACCACGACTACTTTGGAATAGACAAAAAAGTAACCGTTTTCGCTTGATTCGGCGTTTAGCTAAACTGGGGGGCGCTGTGGGTGTCAAAATTTGCCACCTACACCCTCGAAAAACAAGCTGGCGAATGCACACAGAAATTTGCGAAGGGCGGAACACTGCTAATTCCAACCACGTTTTCTTCTAAACCAGTACCGGTATATCCTACGTCAGAGTTTATATTTTTCTATAATATCGGGAACACTGCTAATTCCAAAAACGTTTTCTTCTAAACCAGTACCGGTATATCCTACGTCAGAGTTTACATTTCTCTACAATATGTGGCAAATGTTTTTCTTGCGCTGAATGTACAACGGCCGAAGGCCGCCTCATGAAACAGACCAGTTCAAGCTGCAAGCTGCCTTTACTGTAAGTCTGAGCTACGGGTAGCATACCTTCAAATACGATTTTAGAGAGTGAGATACCTGCATATTTTATGAAAACGAGTCCTAGAATAGGCGCGGCCGACGCAGCACTCTTTTGGCAAAGTTGGTTATCGGCCGAACTCACAGCTGGTGGTGGTATTAACATCAATGCCAAATGCGAAACAGTCCAACACGTTTTCCAGGAGCTACATTTGGTCCCTCACAATTCACGCCGCGGAAGCATTTACTACAGTTTGAAAACACAGCGTACCCTGCAATACTATTGTTGCGATGGCCTGACCCGTAAGCATGTAGCGACGTTTCAGTGATGTGGCGTATGATTTTGACATGTTGCACCCCCATCGTGCTATAACGCGGTACAGGCTGTGCATTCTCATGCCGAAGGCCTTCTGCGACCTCGCCGGCATGATCAAGGTAAGTTCGTGCCGCTCGCCGTAAGCACGCGCACGATTACACCTTGCCGCCAAGAGGAAGCGGCTACCGTCGGCGAATAGCCGTGCCACTTATCGTAGAAGGCCTTGGTGTGCAGTAGTAAACCCATTCGTGTGCAAGGGTGTCTTCGGTCGGACGCCTGAGTGTATCTGCCACGACAAAGCGTTTCATGACGTCCTCCAAACCCTCGATGCTATGCATACCGACAGGGGGCCATCGTGGCTGAGAAGCACGCCGTTAGCATCGTTCGACAATTAGTGTCCGCCCTGGAATTCGTCCACGGACGGGGCATCGTTCACAGGGACATCAAACCCGGGAACATCCTCATCAGCGAAAAACATGGTGAGTAACCGACGTGTTGGCAGGCGTGCCTTTTTCACTCTCGCGTTCGGTCTCATTTCGAGGTGGCTGTTGCTTCGTGAACCGCCTCGTTGCGTGGTGTTTTGGTTGCGGTTAGCTTTTCGAGGTACCAAGATTTTTCGCAGCAGCGTACACACGTGTTCGGCCACCATCGGACAAAGCAGCCCAACCTCGTACACTTTTAATGCGCTGTGACGATTGACAATGGAAGGGCAAATATCCTGGAGTACCGTTCCTCGCAAACCGCTTGTAGTCGGATCTCCGGAACACCCTATCATTGTGTCGGGTGCAACCGTATGGCGACCCGTCGTAACGTGATTAAGACTTGTTTGTTCACCCCCTGCCTTCCTCACGATACGGATACACAACATACCAGCAATGTGCACGTGACCACCAGGGTTGGAGCAAGAGGGGACGGAGGTGATCTGCCGGTACAGCCATGGCCTCTAATTATACGATATTGGCGTCTTGGTGGTTGGAAGCACCAATAATGACGGGTCAATCCCCGTTCAAATGACACGATTCATCATTCAAGCAGAGAAATTGCTGGCGCTCGAACTTCTCAGTATGGGACGAGCGATCTCGCAGACGAACCGGACCAAACGTCTTGATCTGATTTTGCTCACCTACTACTATTAATATACGTCGTTTGCTTTTCCCGTTTCGCTTGATTTTGTTTTATACCAGTGGTGCTCCTGGCGGACTTCGGGCTGGCAGTCACGACCGATGGGACGCTTCTCAGCGGGGAGAGTGCATGCGGCACGCTGGTACGATTGCCCACCGCGGACATTGGTTTACGAAGAAAATAAGTGCGCACGTAACAGATACCCTGGTGCTGTTTCCAAAACGTTTCAAAGCTTCGAACGTCGTTGACGGCCTCTTCCCCGATACGGTTTGAGGAGTGGGGTACACTGCTATGCGATCTGGCATTAGCGGTGGACGGTAATATGTCAAACTGCAGCAAAAGGAAATACATGATATTATCCTGCCAGAAAAGACGAAGTAGTTTCAGTTTCGGCATGGTGGTGGGAGTGTAATTCATCAACAGCTCTAGAGCTAAGGTTGCTGTCAAGGTTTCACACGGCTAGCTCAGCGCTAATTGTACAATAGTAGCAAGTGTCCACGATACAATGTGCCACACGGTGGAGGCCGCTGTAAAGGCGTATTCCAACTTACCAGTATCGGCATGTGGTGCGACGTCATAAAATAACAGCAATCGCTCGTCGTTGCTTTAAGCATATCTTGGATTTTTACTCCCGCTGCTTTGCTTGTGTCGTCTCGAACGAACTGCAGGTAGGGCAGGACCACCGCCATTCACACCAGGATCACTTCGAAACCAGATAGAGCACGTATTTTAACACTGCTGAAACGCGGAGCCCCGGGACTCGATCGTACAGTAGTACTCCCTGACAATTCCACCAAACTAAGTGCAGCTGATTTCGCATTCGGTTCTGTGCGGTGCATCTATTTCCCACCAGCCCTACATGGCACCAGAGCTCATCCAGAGGCTGCCGTACGGGTCGGCGGTGGACATGTGGGCCACAGGAGTGGTCGCATTTGAGCTGCTCCACCGTTCACGACCGTTCACGTGAGAACCACCGGCATTCAGCATGCGTCCCACGATATATGTCTGCTCCCGTTTTACCGCCTATTGACAGTTCGTGTTTTCCCTCTCACCGCCGTTGCCCCCATCCTCGATTGATTTACCGAGACCGTTTTGCTTCACGATCATCTTCCTTCTCACGTTGCTATTTCTGCTACTATATAGTGTACCTTAACATCTGTCTAAACGCACAACCTCCGTCTCTATCGCCGAACGGTTCTTTGTCGGCCTGTTTCTGTGAATTCAGAGGTCGATACGACGGGCAGGTGCCGCACAATGGAGTCGACGGCAGCGCGGGTCAGTCGGGCAGCGGGAACAACAGCGGAGGTGTGAGCAACACGAGCGGCTCGATCGTGACCGGCTACCGAGAGAGGTCAGGATCGATGGAGACGCCTGGCGGCACCAGCAGCCAAAGGGAAGTTCAGAGAAAGATCCTCCTTGGCGAATACAACCTGAACACGAGCCTTGTCGGGGATAAAGGCGGGGATTTCATTTCCAAGGTGGGTGGGTTGACGGGTGGGTGGGCCTATTGGATGTGCCGGGGCAAGGAGGGGTTGCAAGGAGGACGGAAGATGCTTGCTACTTCATTGCACCTATCATCCCTTCGAGGGAAAACATTTTCGCGATATTCTGTGAAGTTTTGACGTGTCACCACAACGCCGAATGGCTGCAGATAGTTTCCGACCTGTGAACAGGTTTACGGTATACTGCCTGAAGCTCTGTGGCTTGTATGAAGCACTGTTGTCCGTATCTCAAACGCTGCTGCTGCGATAGTGTGCCGCATCCTAACGGTACATTTCGCTACCACTTGTTTGGCCCTATCCGCTCTTGCACCCATGTGTACCATGCTGGAATAGCTCCTCTCCAGAAACCCGCACGAGCGTACAACTGCGGTCCAAGCAGCCGAGCACACGTGGATTTACGATGGCTCCACAGGCCCGAGACGGAGGCGGAAGTCAAGGCTGACGGTCGCCCTCGCTACCATAGAGCGTGCCATGAGCACCGCACAACGCCTGAAGGCCCGGGTGGAGCCCTCGTCGGACCTCGGGCGCGCGGCGGCGAAGATGAGCTCAACCGCGGTAGTAGAGGCGACGGCAGCAGCAGCATCCGCCATTTCCACTCTCGACCAGCTGGTGGTGGTGTTGAGCGACATCAAAGCCTTGGGCGAAAAAGGCCAGCGCTCGGACAAGATGGGGATCGCCGGGAAAGGAGACAACGGCGGGAACAAGGACGCGGCCGAGGAAGTCGTGCGGACAGTGGAACTATTTGCGAAGGAGGCGGAAATGCCGATCGCGGCAGCGACAGCGACTGTTGACTCGTGGGAGAAGGCAGTCCGTCAGGCGGCACTGGCATAGAGTGTGTCGAGCCATTGCCTCCGTGACGTTCTGGTCGCGACGGCGCCTGCCGAGAGAGACGCGACTTTGTTGAGGGAGCGGCGGCTGCGGCGGGTTCCCTCTCGGAAAAGCACTGTAAAATTCGGTTGGGTGCAGGTTAAATTGAGGAAAATAGTAACGGAAAGTTCACAGACGAAGTTTAATGCAGACTTAGGGCCGACATAATGAACATATAACTTTCGTTAGAAGACTATACAGAAGCGGAAGCCTCGCTACCCTTGCACCGCCGCCGCTGCTACCGGCTACAACCGAACGCGGCAAAGTGTAGCGATTGCGCCTAGACTCTGGTAGCGATAGGTGGTGCGTCAGGTGTATACTGTCATTTGATCCTTCAACCGTTGCAGGCGAATGCGATGCAGAGCTCGGCCAGCGCGTAAAGCCGTGGCGTTGCATGCGAATTGCGGGGGCGGTACTAGAGGCGTTTCCTGTAGCGGGGTATCAAGAGATGGGTGGTATCTACGATAGGTTAGGGCCACTGACTCCGGCCTCTGCTGACGTGATTGTGGTGGGATCGTGTGGCCCTTTCTTGGACTTGGTGTGTGTAACAGCGTGCGCTGTTGAAGGTTTGAACGGGTGGTGGATGCTTCATCTATGTAGCTCGTGACGTGTGATCAATCGGCGTTCTTTGGTGTCGTAGAGTACAGACTACTGTATCGTTGCATCCATACACGGTCAACGTCGTAAGAGACAGTCTTTGTACTCGTAAGAAGCAGATAAACCGCGACTCTTTGACGTCGTTACGAGGACCGGAGTTGAGGTCATAGTACTTGCCGGGAGTGCTGTACCTATGGCATGCCTGCAAGCCTTCCGCATTCATTGTGATCTTGCCCGGTACCGTTTGTGCCATGAGTTTCCGTTTGGAACTTGTGAGCGTGTTTGCATTCTCCTGAGGGGCATATATGAGATGTGAAAGTTAGGTAGCGCGTTGACAGAGTGAAGGAGTGACGCGGGGAGGCAGCGGCGGCCGGCCGTTTGGTACGTGGGGCTTACAGCTACTGCCAAGGGTACCCACCCACCCACCCTAGACGTCCCTATGACACGCAGATGTCAGTCGCCGGCCGGCCTTTCAGTAGGAATTACGCTTAATAGTGGCTGCCCGAGGGTGTTGTGGATACAACCGTTGGGACTAACATGTTATGCCAAGGGAACCCACCCTGAACGTCACTAAGACACGCGAGGGTCTGTTGTTTGACGGTTACACTGGATTTTCGGTTTGTGCACCACGGCTGCAGCGTAGGTCGCTATGTTCATTTCCTGGGAGAAGGGGTGAGTAAAAAAACGCCCGCCGTTTGTAGTGTTTGTCCGAACGACACTCCCGGATTTTTTTTTTTTTTTTCGTGTCAAGTGTGTATTTTTGTGTGTTCGCTTCTAGTCACCATTCAGTCTATTGTTGCTGACTGCTGTAGGATTCAGTCAGTATTCTGTGTTTACTAACCACCCTGTACACAGTTTGTTGTCCTGGGAAAGTAAGCGAGCAGGACAGCCTGATATTCGATTTCCATGTGTCTATGCATGTCGATCTAGCAATTGTTCAGTCTTCAGTGTACACAGTACGTTACTTTAGCAGAAATCTGTACAGTTGTTACTGCCCATGCCGCGCTCGTGCCTCGTTGCGGGCACAAGTCTGGATTCGATTATGTTTGGTCAATGCTACCGGGCCCCAGGCGTTGTTAAAGGGATATTCATAGGCTATGGGAAAGGGCCGGAGATATTGAGTTCAGTGTGAAGCGGGCTTGTCGCTCAACCCATATCCGTGCATAGAATCCACCACTAAGTACAATGAGTATGATAGTGAGATCGGGAGGGGGTGGGGTGTATTCATTTTCATGGTTGGCTGTTGTTGTCGTACGACCATACCCCTTCGCATCCCTACAATGGCGGGGCGGAGCAAGTCGGGTTTTTCACCAACCAGGGAGAGGGGGCAATACGGTGTTGCAGTCAGGTTGGTGTCCAACGACAGAGCTGCTTGGGGTCGTTGTTTGCTTCGCGACAGCTCACGGCAAAGGGGGAGGACACGTTACGAAATATTGAGTGATGCCAGCACCACTCCCCCTTACCTTAGCAAGGGGTGAACAGATAGAGTACCAGGTGTTGACATGTTTTCCTTGCCACTGCTCTGTCGTCAGGGTTGTGGCGTCTTCGACATGTATGCGGCACATAATCCTACCGGGCTCACCGACTGAAGCGCGAGTGTTGCGATAAGGGTGTCCTTCTGGACACACGGGGTTGGTATTACTTCTCATACATCCCCAAATACGAACACTGGCCTATGCGTACTACATAAAACCTTTTTTCGACTAAATTACCGGTACATGCCAACAGCCTGCTGCAAACGTCGGTGACAGTATGGTAGAGTATTAAAAATACAATAGAGGCGATCACGTTATTTTTCTCAAAACATATCCATGCATCACGGAAAACGAAGCACACCGTATCAAGTATCAAATGACGCCAGAGCGTACCATGGTATACGTAACCAAAGGAGATACAGATATCCAAGCATGGAAGCAATGCTGGACACTATACTACTCGTGCTCGTGTTGCAACGAGGTAGAGATACCGGCAAACCCCTGTACAATAAATCGTTAGCTTGTGTAGCGCGAAGGAGGCAATCCTGATTCCACTGACGGCGTTGCTCCCGTCCAAGCCGCCGCCGTAAAAAATCAGCGTAGAGTTCGGTAACCGACCGTCGAACGAAACTACCGGCCGAGGCTACCACACGACACCTATTACACCCCAAAAACGACTCTGCCAGATACAAAAAGGACGACTGGGCCCGTGCCTTCTCCGCTTAATATGAATAGAATGACCACATAATTGTGTCCTGAGACAATGGGTACTAACGCACTTCCTACTACAGCAGGTGCATGTCTATAGCAATGCCACCAATCACGTTGAAGTGCACCCACCTACAGTAAGACCGACCGTGTGGAAACGAAGCTCAATCATAACTCACTGTAGCTACCCAACGTGCCTGCTACGTGCTGGCGGCATCCGACAGCACCTTCTATCGGGAACATAAATCAAAAAGACGATATCATGCCGCATAAATAATATACCAACACAACCTGAACACACGGCGTATCTTGTCCCACCACGGTACCTACAGCAAGAGTAGAGATCGAGAAGTGTGCCCACCGCACGCGTACGACACCCCACGCTAATTCAACCTCCTAACCGTCGAAGCAGAGCCCGATGGAACCACGTCATCTAGACGCCGCTCTCAGCTAGTCCGTCTGCATCTGCAGACAACGCAGCTACCCTATCATCTTCGGGTCGTCCTTGGGAGCGCCATCATCCGAAGGCTTGGGGAATCCCTCGGAATAAGTACTCTGGGGGGGAAAGGTGGGTCGGTGGGGGGGGGCGGGGTGGCGGTGCGTTGGCATCGTGCTTAGCGGGAAAGCGATCGATGGGGACGGTAAAAGGTTGCGAAGCATCATAAGTGTTATCGGGGCAGTGCCATCCTTGGTCGAGTTGGCTGGTTTGACATCAGTAGTTGATAGTTGCCCCTTCTAGTATTCCTGTCCGTCGCGACTTTCAATATTCTTTCGAGATCCGGGGTCACAGAGAGGGGGATCCCCTCCCCCAACCGACTCCGGCCCTCGCTTATCGTATGAATCGGACCACGGGATGCCGTACTCCCTACAATCGTCGAACATTTTCATATTGCGCTTCCTCGCGCTAGGCGCGTTTCGCGATGTAGTATTGTTAACGTTAGCCGGATTGCTCAAGATACGCGCGCGCTGTCTGGAAACTCGACCACCGTCGACGTCGAGAATCGAGCGCAACCAAAAACAGCGTAGCCATAGCAGTACAAGAGGAGTACCAAACGGGGCACATGCCAAAAGAGTGTGCGATGGCCATCACGTTGCAGCCCAATGGTACAATACCCGTTTAGCCGACGCGTCCTAGCCGCCGATGCCGAGCGCTCCGACGTCTTTCGTCGACACGAATCTAGTCCAAGCTCTGGGTGGAGGCGACACTACGTGCACATGGAGGTTGAATTGCCTTCACGCCGACAGTGACGTCGGAGAGCTCGGCGTTGCTGCCTACCGCACGCCGGTTGTGCGCCAAATGTTTCGGTAGCGGCGGTATCTCAACTTCAAGTTGCTCGCTGTGATAGACTAGTTGCAGGTGGCCTTGGTTTGACACCCACACTTCGACATGCTGTAGACTCTTCTGGCAGCAGCGGAGACAATGGGATGGGTTGTGGGGAGACCCTGAGCGTCTGTTCTCAGGGGTATTCCCGAGGAGGAGGCCGCGGAAGCGGAAACGACGGCTATACTGGTCCTCTCCATGAATGCAGCGGGTATACCTACTGCTGTGCCCTCGTCGGGAATCCGTGCTGCCGCTCTTGCCATTGTTTTGGGGTAGGACATCTTACCCACGGGTGGACGGGCGCTACTTCAACAACACCACCCAGACCGCACCAGCTGTGTCTTCCTGGGGTCCGTACTTCCCCACCACAACCGCTGCTGCTGTTGTTGGTGCTGCTAAGGCATGGGCGAAATCCTCGCTGGTACGTTCATCACAGCCGGGAATCGGACGGCTAGGAACGGCCGTGCAAAACGCGAACCTCACGAAGGAAGAACGGACCTGCTGCGGCTGGGAGGGTATCGCGGGAGTGGCCATGCCACCCCTCTAGTAGCCAGTAGCCGTACATCAAATGCTCGGGAGGGGCGGGAGCACGCTGCTACAATGACCGTTGACGGGCAACTACTGATGGGGCTGTCAGCAGAGTCTGGGTGCGCTTGGAGCACGCCCTATAAAAGCGGTAACCGCGCAAGGCACGTGATGGCTATGATGGGGGTTGGTTACGCGGTAGGCGTTGCAAAACGCCTTCCATATCGGCAGCAGCTGGCCGAGTAAGCCGTAGTCGGTCGTATGCAGACGGGAGTTGGCATCGTATACCCCACGCAACTTTGCTGCCTGAGACATGACTTTAGTTGACAAACTACGAGCTGGATCAACCGTAAATCGGACGATTCGTCTTAAGGTCGTATTTTGCGAACCTATCCGAGACGGGACTCAAAAATTGGAAGCACTGGCTCTGGCACTATAGTTTACATGCAGGTTCCCACATTTTTTCAAATGCGACTCGATTTCGCCGAGATAATCAAGAAAAAGAGAAGAAAAAACATTTTGTTCTAGTTTTTTTGCCAACAAGGTGAAATTCGGTGTAGACAATACTGAAGACGCAATGAGACTTTCGGTATGGGTTGCATTGCCCAATTCGTGACCCATCCAGAGATATTACCAAACAACAGTTCCACACTTGAGTCGAGTAGTAACCAGAACAATGGGATTACTGTGATGTATTCGGACCGCACGTTTAAAGGTATTCCTCGGGTGCCCGGATGATATTTTGTTTCAGTTTAGTTTCGGTCGCTTTTGTATTCTTCTGCTGTTGGATTGGTCAAGTCTCTCGAGATACAAATAAAAACCCGGCAAGAAGTCAATTTGTCGGTTAGTGCATACACATGGCCGTGTCAAGAGTTCACGACCAAAAACGTACAATGGAGCGGGGCATGGCCAATCTTTCCGTCTGCGTTGCGTCTTGTCTGGCCCAGCTCGTACTGGCTGGAGCTCTTTCACCGGCAAGCACAAAAAACTTGGCTGAGCAGTGCGCGTGCACACCTGCCCACAGCGCGCGCACGATCAGGGCGGTACCTCTGTCGGCTGCCGGCTGCTAGCAGCCGCTGCTGACGATGCACAAACATTGCATAGCTTTACTGGTGGCTGCTGTGAATACGGTGGGCAGATCGCAAGTAATACAATACGCCCCCCCCCCCCCCCCCTGCACCCGCTTCTCTTCACTTGCAATACTCCATGCAGGGTGATACCAGCGACAGGGGGGAAACCAGCAAGTGCCTTTCCCGAACGATGATTTTTCCGACATTTACTACAACCCAAAGAGACGTTCCTACCTACGAGTAGTGCCCGGAGAAAATGATGTTCCAGCTTCTAACGCCAGGAGCACCGGGTAGAAAAAAAATGTACCCTTCTTTTTGCTTTGCCAAATACCAGGACAGTACTACACCCCACGGAGGTGACCGTTTACAGATGGTGTAAAAACAATAGATACGCATCCTGCCTCTGATACGGGTCGGGACAAGGACGGTTCTATAACCATGGAGTATATCCAATTTCGAGATATTTTTGGTTCTCCAACCAGTGTATCACTTCCCTGTAAATATATACTTCTGGTGATTTTGACCTACCGACCTGTCCCCGTTCCGCTCCCACTATGATGCGTAGTACTACGGGTAGCCGATGTTTCATGGTAAAAGGTGAAGTGCTGCTGGCAGACTTCTGGCCAGGAGGTAGAGACCAAGGGCGGACGGTTCTCTCGGAAAATCGGATGCCCCGCTCAAGTGCTACTCGAGGACTGCTTTTATTTCGTCTGTCAGTACGTCTCGCTGCCCATGGCTGTCGCTGCATCGTCGTGTAGTAAGCATGGATCAGACCGACCGACCGAACAACAACCGTGCTGACTTCGCACCTTTTGGTGCTGCAGCCGTCGTTTCGTGCGAACAGTCCGTCCTGGTTCCCACCGCCAGGCCAAA
Source organism: Nereocystis luetkeana (assembly GCA_031213475.1). Lineage (NCBI taxonomy): Eukaryota > Phaeophyceae > Laminariales > Laminariaceae > Nereocystis > Nereocystis luetkeana. Next base: position 4,544,860 of record JARUPZ010000003.1, on the reverse strand, counting down.
GCTCGCCAGCCCACTTTAACTGTTCCAGTGGGGGGATGAAACGATATCGGGAGAGGAGGGGGGGAGGGGAGGGGGGGGCATGCATGGACGTAGTCGTGTGACCATAGACTCACAGGCCGGATTCAGGGAAGTGAGCTAATGTGATAACATCATCATCATCATCATCATCATCATCATCATCATCAGACCCTCGCATCCCTACAATGCCGGGACGGAGCATGTCGGGTTTTCATCGACCAGGCAGGCATCGCTTGCACCAAGCGTGAAGCGCCGTAGAGTGTCCGGCGATTCGCAAGAAGGGGGAGCTGCATCCTACTCAGAACCATTTGTGGGGCGGGCTTGCATACGGATGACAGTTTCAATGAGTTCAATTTGATTTCCGGTGTGGACACTTCCAGAGGCAGCAATAACGGGAGTATCCATGTAACTGCCTCTTGGGTGCCTTACCATAAACACTACGTGATACGATCGCCCCCCTTGCGCGGAGTTAAGTTCTCTCCCCCCTTTACAAATGATTTATCTCGACCATCAGCTGTGACCGACCGCCCAAAAAATAAAAAATAAAAAACGGTACCTTGGTTATCTAGCTCAAGCAGTGAGTGGTATGTTTTGCAGCGTCATCGACAACCGACGCCAACCCAACCATAGAGAAGTGCATGTGATATACAGAGACGGGGTCTTATTTTTTCCGCAGAGCTCTCCAAAAAAATGATGTCCAGGTCTGGACGCCTACAAGGGTGTCATATCATGAGCATGATGCCGTAAGTACAGCTTCTAGTCATGCGCGCGGGATCGTTACCCTGCAGCAGACGGGACATCCACATACGAGAAGGCGGCATGTGACACCGCAGGCTCGACACCGGCCGAGCTCGTAGCACTGCTCTCAGTCGATCTTGAGAGTTGGGATACATTGACCTGTTTTGATTTCGTATCAAGGCGGTACTTTAGTGGACGAGGCGCCATTTTCCTAAAACCACGTTGTGTGTTCGAGCGTAGTTTGTTGCACTGCCAGCTTCGTATCCAAGGCTAGGGCAGCACACGCAGGATGGTGCCGCGCGATCTCCGCATTGACACAGTTTTCACGAAAGAGAGCGATGCCAGACAAGGAAAACACGGCAACACCACTGCTAGCGCTAGCCCTTTCTGTGACGGGCAACGCCCAGACACGAAAAGAAAAAAAGTTGATTCCCCCTAAGCCTCTGCTAATGGCTCGACTACAGGTTCCTGTAGGGAGTAAGTACACTGTGAAAGAGACGAGTCCGTTTCCACGCAAACAGCTGCGTTACCAAAGGGGGAGGTCTCGCGTAGTCAGTGGAAACGTATACCGGGATCGTTCTCCGGCGGGCAACGGCGTCGGCAGTCGCCCGGGGAACCGGTTTATAAGCTGGCTAGGGCGAGTAATCTGCCATTTCTTTTCGCCAAATATATACTAAGACGGGGTGGGGGGGGGGTACACTTTAGGTTAAATATTCTTGTGATACAAGTAGGGCCACTAAGGCCATTGGGCATTGAAGACACAATGGAGTAGAAAAGTATCCATCTCAGGCCTATTTTTTTTCTTTCAATCATCACTTTTACTTGCCAGCCCAACTCGTAGAAGGTTTTACCCTCAGCGATCTTCTGGACAAGCCGTGGTCACCGGTGTCGTCCCTTCTCCCCCCCCGGTACGTGCCTTTATTTTAGGTCGCGCACAGAGTTCGGCATTCGCACTGCTCGTCGATTTTCATCGAATGTAGCTAACTCACTCTCTCGCGCTTTCCGCTAATCATTTTTCCATGCCAGAAAAAGTCCCTTCGAGCATGCACTCGGAGAGACTTGAACCCACGAAATTGATCTCGAGAGGCACGCGAACCACCTACCAAGCCACCGGGGACGCCGGCTTTTTGGCAAACAAACATTCCATGTACGGCGATAAGGGAGAAAAATATCCCCGCTGAAGCCCGGCCAGCATCCCAACACGGCTAAAGGTAACACTCTCGCGTTCGACTGGGATGGGATCCGATTGGCACCCTACGCATCCATCCAAAGTCTTTGGTGCTGGTCCCACAGCCTTTTAGCAAAGCTCTTTCAAACGTCGCAAGGAGGGGCCGAACCAAAAACCCTTGAGGCGGCAGAGAGCAGCTGGCCATGCGCCTGTCTGGGGTGTTCGCGGCGCTACGCACCAACCACCCCTAGCCCGAGAATAAACACTATCTCATTGGTTCGTGCAGCTGACGTATTGGCACCTTGCATGGCCTGCCACAGACCACATAGAGTGGGCTTCGAGGCAGCAAGAGCCGAGGTACAACATTTCGGTCTGCCGCGGGGCATTTTGGTGGCAGTCCGCGATCTGTGCATTGAAAACCGACCGAAAACGGCGAAGATCGTCCGGGTAAAACAAGAAAACAAGGAACACGCCCGTAAAGTTGCTTTTGACAAATATACACTTCGGTTGTTGTCAACAAAGACCTCTCGCGCGAAGGCTATAGACTTGCAACGCATCAAGACATATGCACCTAGGCTGTTGCGAGTACGAGACGTACGGCATGGTTGTATGTAACGGCCAGGGAATACGTGAACGCAACAGGCATGATGCTCCACGGGACGTCTGATATGTTGCCGGAAGGTGCCATAGAATACCGCTTCATATTTATTTTCCTGTTCTATACGCTATTCCATGTCTACATGTGTACCCTTCCTGTCCCGTCGTAAGAATCCATCCCTGCCCAGCCCATCACACCAGAGTATTACTGTAGGCCCGTACATCGGCCATTGAATATACATAGATTTAGGGGAAGTCGATTAATCGAATCTATTATATAGATCGGATCGCTTGAATTTCGAGTTAATCGAACGAGAGTAGCAGGTAGGGAGAGCAAAGCAAGCCCGAATCAGCCCACCCCCCCTCCCCCGGCGGGGGAGGGAGTCAGCATAGCCGGCCAACGACGCTATGAATGAATCGCCAATAATTTTGCAAGTCCGATGACCATTAAATCAAAAGAATCGGCTGCGATTCACAGCCTCAAGTAATACGCGAAAGACGTCAACAGGCGAGAACTGTTTTTTGTCCTAACTAGTGCCCTATGCGACGAGTATTCTCGGGCTGCGTACCAAAACCCTGAGACATTTACAGAAAAACTCCAGAATTTCCGTCTCGTGTCCCGCGAGGAACGAAAAACATGCCTGCAATGATTTGAATCGCATCTGGATTGACAATTAGCCCTTCATGTCCATTGGCCTAACTTCTGTACGAGTACCTCAAGCAACTTTGTTGGTCTACATTTGATGTCGCCAATATTGCACGCCGGCCTTCTGGTTGATAAAGAAAACTCTCAACGTGTCGTTTCTCAGTAGCATATCATATATAGCACTACTTACAGATATATCACTCTCTGAGCGTGCTCGGTTGGTACATCCCTGGCCTCTCAGAGCTCCACTCGGAAATCGCCTCCCTCATTACTTGCCGGACCTTTCCAGCGGGTCCTTTGTTTTCTCCTCTCCTCTTGGCACTCTCGGGGTTTTTTTCTTCCTTTCTTGCTTGTTTCGTTTCGTGTGCGTGCGTGTGTACTCGGAGCACGGCACCGCGGGCGGGCCCGGCGCCGTCGCGGGTGTCAGCGGGCGCTGGCGGGTAGAGGGGTGGTTGCAAGGAGAGCGGTCGCCGTTTTCGTGGCTAGGCGTTGCGTGTGCCTCGAGACACGAGGGATACATGAATGTGCTATGTCTGGCCTCCATTTGTGATTTTGGATAGAGTATGTACGAGTTATAAGGGTCGTTCGGGATTGCAATATAATATTCAAGCGGTGTTTATTTTTGCAACCAAGCTGATGTTCAAAGGAAGACCTACGCAGTCTGAGCACCAACAATATCGAGCTGACGAACGACGGCCACGGTGAGAACTGGGATTCACGCCAGGCGGGCGACGGGGCTCACTGTGGCAGAGAGTGAGAAAAGCTGTACCCGGACCGAATCGGTGGCGAGGTGGTCGCGAGAGGGGCGGGCGGCGCGCGGGGTTGAGAGAGAAGCTCTGCTGTCCATTTTTTTTGTTCGTTTTTGACCGGTGCAAGGTGTTTTAATCAGGTAGAAACTTATTACATGAGGGGACGGGGATTTTTTTTCTTCCCAAAAAATTCGGTTTCATTTTCATTGTTTTTGCGTGCTGCTGTGCCGTGCTGTCCTTTCTCTTTCGTACATACAGCAAGTATATCAAAAGAAGAAAATAAGTACTCGTACCCTACCTGGGGCATGTGCGTACGTACGGTATGTGACCGAGCGCAGCGGGCGGAACCGCCCGCGACGCGAAGCGTATGTGGCGTCTGAGCTGTTTTTTCCTGAAGCATGGCGGCGGGACTCTTGGCATTATCAAATCGCGAGTTTGCAGCTACAATAATACTAAAACTATATTCAATCATGGACCTCCGTCCGCTTCGCATAATTTGATGCACTTTTACTTCCTGAGCGAGCGCAGCGGGCGGCGCAGGCCGCGGCCGCCCGCCCGCGGGGCCAAGCGCCTAGTATTTTTATATTTTTTTTTGCTCATCCCATTCATTATCTTCGCACATCTTCTTTTCTCTCTCCTTCCAACTCGTAACTCAGATCCGGGGTCACATAGCAGGCTCTTCTACCCCCTTCCCGCTACGGTACGTGCCTTTCATGTTTATCGCGAGAAGATCTCAGCCTTTTCTTCCCTCGTCGACTCGCATTGAATTGTGCCTACCCACGCTGCAAGGCGCTCTCAACAATTGAATCCATTTTTATTTTTATTTTTGCAAATAAAGTCGAATGTCCGACCCACCTGGGGCTCGAACCCAGGACTCAAACACAAGTAGAATTCGAGGTTAACCACTTGAACCACCGGGGCGACCGGCTTGTGTATTATATATACTACCAGGTAGTATGTATATACCTGGCACCATATATGGTACGACTATGTACGATACGGGCGTTAGTTGATCCGGTTGCCAGCAGTCATAGCGCATTCCCTCGCTATTCACGCTGTTATACAAGTACTCGAGCGAACCATACAGGTAAACGCGTGCGGTAGGAGAAACGTGTATCGTATCGTGATGAGATCGATTCTCGACAACGGCTATGCACCCGACCCACGTTTCGGGGACGAAGATACACCACTTAAAAAAATGGGTTTATACTGCGCCGGTACGTACCATACGGTGTCTGCTACACCACACTGCTGTGCGCGTTTCTGGACCGAACCAGGTAGGCATATGTGCAGACATCTGCAACACCTCATCTGTGCAGACTGGACCACCAGGTATCATAATATTAGGGATACATCATTCACACTTTCAACCAGAACACTGCTTCCAAACACCCTGCTCCCGCTTGGCACCCACCGGATGTGAGCCCTTCGAACTGACCCTGGGTATGAAATTAGCCGACGGCAGGGAGCGCCAAGTACCTGATTACACGCCTTATTTTTTGCTTGTCGATGTTGGTGCTTTTTTGGAATCAGGGTTCTTGGTGGGCCCTGCCGGCGGCTTTTTATATTTTCAGGTCCAGTTTGGAGGGCTCAGGCCCGCGTGGGATCAGGGTGTCAAGCCGGAGCAGGGTGTTTAGAAGCAGTGCTCTGGTTTATCGTGGGTATAAACCTGTTCATTACGTACTAGGTTTTCGTTTCTGCACAAAAAATGTGTTGCAGACCTCTGCACATATACCGTGTTTGGTCTCTCGAATTTTGAAGACTGCGGCAACGCTGATAGGAGAAAAGACACCAGCGCAGAAATTCCCCACCATTACAGTTTTTTCGTTTTGACACTTTAGACGCACGTCGATGGGCGTTGGGAGTGCTGAGATATCGCGCGGCAAAAAGAAGCGCCATGCAACTTATCGGGGCTACGGGCTACGTTCAAGCACAGGACGGGACGCGGGGGGTTCGCATTATTACTGCAAAATTATCCGACAGTAATTCTAAGCTGCTTAACCCCAGAAACAACGTTTCGAGGACAAACTACTTGGAATTAGGGTTGGATCATGTTTCAACGTTCACTCAGAGTACTCGCATGAGTATGATATCAAAAGTACCAGGGATGCCCGACCCGGATACTCGTGCTCGCAAATATTGTCTATTATAGTCGATTTGCGTCTCATCTGGAGTCTCGAGGAGGAATAACATTTCCTGCACACGTTGATATCGTGACTGACCAGTGCACTTGATGTCTACCTGATGCTATCAACAACATGAGTATCCGGCACGATCCTGATTGCCTGTGACTTGATATTCGATTCCCCTCTACAGCAGCAACAGGAGCACGAACGTTTACAGCAGCAACAGGAGTACGAGCACCGAGGTACACCCCTACTGCTGTACTACCTTGTTATACTCGTACATACTGCTGTACGTGTTTCTTGCGCCCAGCCGAGGTGGCGCAAGTCCGGCGGTCTAATGGTCACTACCCTGGAATGCTGCTATTACGGGGGAACTTAGTTAATAGGACCAAATATTGTTAGTAAAAATGGTGAAATATATAGGTATTTATGTATACCATAGGTCCTATTAACTATGGTCCCCCGTAATATTAGTAGGGTCGATTTCTTCAGTTCGAATCCCACCGTGGTAAGATTGTGAACGTATTTGCAAAAACAAAGAGTGGAGATAAACTGCTGAGGGCGCGTAGCGTGGGTAGGCGCGATTCCACGCGAGTCGACGAGGGAAGGAATTGATGATGAAGTCTTCTCGCGATAAAAAAACAGACTGCACGAACCGTGGGGGGGGGGGGGGGGGGGGGCTGCTATGTGACCTCGAATCTGAGTTACGACTATTAGTCGACTATTATTAATAGTCGGACGAGGAGACAGAAGAAAGGCGAAGCTGATACATGGGAGGGAAACATGTTCGTATGCAGAACCGGCAGATTGTTGTTACGTTCGACGAACTGCTCTGCACAGCAGTACAGTAGTTACGAGTACGTACAGTAATGGCAGTCAGTCAATACGTCGCGACGAACTCGACGAGCACGAGTAACGCAGTAAGAATTCTACGTTCACGACGGCGCCGCTGCGATGATGACATGAAAATAAAAAGAGGCTCGTGGGTCATGAAGATGTGCATGTATGGGACAGAAGCTGTCATGCTTCAAATTATACTTCCGCCATGTCGTCAACTCACTTCGCCAGGGTAGCCGTGCGCACCAGGTGCCATCCACTCCGTCTTCCACGCTCCAGAAGCTGGCCATAGTCACTCAGAGATGCATTCCGACTGCTCTGACCATCGACAGATCACCAGCACAACCCAAAACCACCACTCCAACGGCGATTTTGCATTCGTCCTAAGCTCCAAAACGCTTAGCGAGCATACGCCTCTTCCCCCCTCCCCCACTATCATAACTAGAACCTCCAGCGCACCATCCACATTCCGGCATCGCGCACTGCAACCGAGGAAGGGCATCACACAAAGAGCAACACCGGAACATTCACGAAGCACGAGTCATGAGTCAGGAGCGGAGAACTGACAAAAGAGCGAAGGGCAACAAGATGACAACGTATTCCATGCTGGAGGTTGGAAATCGGAAGCTAGATGTTGGAGGTCTGTGAATAAGTTCGGCCTTCCGATAGGTGGAACTCCCTTTGTGACCGTTACATCACCCACATCACAAAAGGGAACCTGGCGAGTGCCGAGTACGAGCTCGTAGCCTAGGCCCTATAACCTACAAATTGGAGTAGTCCACTCGTCTGTTGGAGGAGGCACTAAACGGCCGTCTCCCCACATCTGTGCTTGCAGAGCTACAGAACCCTACTCGTGTTGTTCGTTCACCACTGCGCTACTCTGTCAGCGCTGACAAAGTAGCTCTGTTGAGGGTGCTCTCGTACTCGATTGTCGTCACCATCTACGTAACGGTATTTGTGATATACCTAGAGACCACAGGCATGCTCCTCCGAGGGGACATTTCATAGGGACCACGAAACATGCCCGGTTATTCACTCACATGCACTTCCTTATGTGAAGCCTTCCCCTTGTGGCCACCTGCTCGGCCACCTTTCCTTCTACGAGACACAATAATAAATATGTGACACCCTTCTGCATTTCTTCTCTATCCTTGCATGGCCTGGAGAGTACCCCTGACCAGCCCCCCGGTTGGCACGGCGGGCGATAAGCTCAGCCGTTTTTAACCCAAGGTTAAACGAACAAAAGAAGTAACTCTGGCCTCGAAACGTCTATGATACATACATTAGTAGATATGTCTTGGTAGACTACTGCTGATGTCCACGGTCCACGGCCTTGGATCGGTGAACCCGTATAGAACCACTTACTTAGACCTCACGCTCTGAGCGTGCTCGATTGGTACATCCCTGGCCTCTCAGAACTCCCACTTCGAAACCGCCTCCCTTCATTACTTGCCGGACCTTTCCTGCGGGTCTTTGTTTTCTCCCTTTCTCTTGGCACTCTCGGTGCTTTCTTCCTTTTTTCTTCGTTGGTTTCGTGTGCGTGTGTGTACTCCGAGGACGGCACCGCGGGTGAGCCCGGCGCCGTCGCGGGTGTCAGCGGGTTCTGGCGGGTAGAGGGGGGGGTTGCACGGAGCGCGGTCGCCGCTTTCGTGCCTAAGCGTCGCGTGTGCCTCGAGACACGAGGGATGCATGAATGGGCTCTGTATGACCTCCATTTGTGATTTTTGATAGGGTCCGTACGAGTTATAAGGGTCGTTCGGCATTGCAAGAAAAGATTCAAGCGGTGCTTATTTTTGTGACCGGGCTGAAAATCACATAGGGAGGTATCTAGTCTGAATAAGAACATTGTCGAGCTGGCGGACGACGGCCGCAGCGAGCACCGGGCTTAACGCGAGGCGGGCGACGGGGCTCAATGTGGCAGAGAGTAAGGAAAACTTCACCCGGACCGAATCGGTGGCGTGGTGGTTGCGAGAGGGGCGGGCGGCGTACGAGGCTGAGAGAGAAGCTCTGCAGTACGATTTTGTATTTTTTGATCGGTGCAAGGTGTTCCAATCAGATAGAAAATTATTTCATGAGACCTATGCCAATGGAAACGCGACGTTCAATTTTTTTTTTTCAAATATATCGCTTTAAAAAAACAGCCGAAAAAATTCTCGTACCGCCGCTGTGGGAAAAAAAGAGAAAAATGTTTGATTTTTTCTTTTTTCCCCCCAACGGCTGCAGGCGGCGCAATTTGTGTTTTTCTGGTCGCAAATTGTCAACACGGTGATCGAAACCAGCTCGTGCGACGATCGACGCTCGACCTCCACATAGACTCAGCCCACGGCCAACCCACTCGGTATCTGGCAAGCCCAACGAGTATAGATGACGGCCTCGAAGATATCAGGCGGATCCATGGTCTAGGGGGTGAGAGCTTGCCGGCGGCGTCCTACGGTATCCTCCCAAACCTGAAAAAAAGTCTATTTTTTGCCATTCGAGACGGATGGAGAAGTTTTGTCTTCTGGTTTGTGCAAACCACCGGCCAAATGTTTTTTTATCACACGCCTGGTCAGCTCCCGCCACATGACACCGGCCATGGTGTGAAGACGGCGACCCTAGGGTGGGTCGGAGCCCCTAACGAGCGCACTCCATTCAGAATTCATGACGCAATCATTGGTTTTGTTGATCGATGTCTGTCGAGGACTCGGAATCTCGCCGCTTCGAACCAAAGATGGGCCTGAGTTTTTCTCAAGCCGATGTTGGCCCAACATCGGCCCCAGATTTGCTTTTTTCGGGCTTTTCCAAAAGTTAGGAACTTTTTTTTTTTTTTAGCTGGCCCATAGGAAGGGTGTTCTGATTTTTTTTGGCGGGTATCTTTGAAATTCAAACTTTTAATGGCAACTTCGCTGCACCATTGGCATAGGTCTGAGGGGACGGGGATTTTTTTTCTTCCCAATTTTTTCGGTTTCATTTTCATTGTTTTTGCGTTGCTGCTGTGCCGCTCTGTGCTTTCTCTGTCGTACAGCAGTACATACAGCAAGCATATCAAAAGAGGAAAATGATTACCTTACATCGGGTAGGTACGTACGTACGGCATGTGAGCGAGTGTAGAGGGCGACGCACGTCCGGCAACTGCCCGCGACGCGAAGCGTATGTGGCGTCCGAGCTGTTTTCTCCTGAAGCATGGCGGCAGGACTCTTGGCATTAGAGTGTTTGCGATAGAGGTAAAAAAAAAAAAAACTTTACTTGCGCTAAAAAAAGTGAATTTCCTTCCCTTCCTGATTTCGGTGTGTTTGCGAGTGAGGTAAATCAAATCCTGCAGGCGACGCCTCCGAAAATAAGAAGGGAAGGAGGGAGGTGAGGCAAACGCGCCAAAAAAAAATAACGAAAAACTAAAAAACAGCTTGGGAGTAGCAACGGCGGCCCAGCAACGTTTCGGCGGCAGAGTTGACAGCGGTGCCACCACTGCCAGCCCACGACTGCAAGCAGCAGCACAGCAAGCGGCAGCTAGCAAGCGCTGGCCGCAGCTAGAGGCAGCTTGAGCAACAAAAATAAGCAGCGTCATCACCAGCACCAGCAAGCACCAGCACCAGCACCAGCCAGCTTCCCTTTTTGGATTGCCTGCTGCTGCTGCTGCTGCTGCTGCTGCTGCGCTCAGCCTACGCACGCCACAGCGCCGGCGGGCTCCGCTCCGCCGCCACTGTCGCGGCCACTGCTGCCGCCGCCGCTGCTGCTGCTGCTGCTGCTGCTGCAGTGTGGTGGAATCGAAATGATACACGAGCTGTCGCGCTCTGTGCGAGCACGAGTACGAGTACGAGTGTGATGCGAGTCCTTTTTTGGAACGAAGCATCCTCCACGTCGTCACCAAGTAGGCGAAAGCGAGTACCCTACGTAGCAGCGGCGGCGGCCCGCTGGCACAATCCAACGCCGCTCGTGCGCGCGGTACTCAAGCTACACCTCTCGAGCCTCTGTGCTCCCAGCGGTTGTCGTGATGCGTACAGCAAGCAGCATGGTGGCATGGAAGATGCTCGGTGTTTTGATCCTTCGAGATTTGAGATGATGCGTTTTGCGTCGGGATGATGCTCGGTGCGTGTAGGCCAAGGATACAGAGAGCCAAAAGTTACCGTAACTTTTGATGAAATCCTGACTTCGCTGAAGTACTTTTTCGCGTTTTTTTCAGAAATTTACCTCAAAAAGTTACCTCGGGAGAATTTTTGGAGAAGTAAAAGTAAAAAAAAAAAAATCGCAAACACTCAATTATCAAGTCGCCAGTTTGCAACTACGATCGATCATGAAAACAATGATGGACCTCAGTCCGCTTGGCATAGTAATTTGAAGTATTTTTCTTTCCTGAGCGAGCGTAGCGGGCGGCGTAGACCGCCCGCGGAGCGAAGAGGCCGCCCGCGGAGCACAAGCGTCGCAGTCGTCAGCTTCTTGAACTACTACTGAGTACTGCTGTAAGCACAAGGCTCGCCGAGACGTAACGCGAGTGCATTGCGGTGCAAATGAGGGAGACGACGAGTACGACGTGGTACTCTTCTCGCCTGATCTGATCGCCCCCATGACCTCATCATCCGTGGATCGTACCGGTACGCTCGCGGCTCCAAACGACGCAACAGGTGTTGTTCTGGTGAAGCGAGGATATTAGTAGCACCAATGTGCAGCAGTATATGCCTGGTATTGACGCCCGCCTTCAGCAGTCACCGGCGGCAATGGTCGAGGCTAAACGAGGGGAGCGTCGTACGAAGTACCTGGTAGCCAGTAGCAAGCGCGACAAAAGGAGTTGGGATGTAGGATCCAAACATCACAAGCATGCGAGCGTGTACCGCGTCTACCTGTTGATGAGTAACACTCTCCTCGCAGGTTGAGGCGCACTTTCTGCTGTGCCGTGTCAACGGCCTGCAGCTCACCTTGATAACTTCGTCTGCGCCGGATTTTGATTGCCAGCCTCTTCATCTGTGATACCTCGGAGGTGACCATGGCCACCTGGAATCTCCGGGCGCGGGAGTGCTGGCGGGGGGAGTGCAGCACCATCTACAGTACAGGCACCGGTGGCGAACTCATCGCTCGCTGCGCTCGTGATCATGATCATGAAGGCTTCAACCCCGCTTTCTTCTTCTTCATGGATGGTCCGCATGCAAACAATACAGCTAACTCTCCCCCGTGACTACTTCTTCGCCGTTACCCGGCCGTCCTGCTTGATATCGCAGCGCCATCTCAGATGAGCAAGCAAGGTTGTGGAGCTGTAAGCTGCGGTCAGTGTGTTTGGGTTGAGAAAATGTTCGGCCTTCCAACCTTTTGGAACTCCCTTTGTGACCGTTACATCACTGAGATCTTTGGAGTTGTCACGTTCTGGTAGACCGCGGTTTGACCCCTTGACTGACTGCCCTGCTGTACTAAAAACAGTATGATAACGCCGAAGTAGGCCTTGACGCGCCCCAAAAGACCGGTCTCCTACATAGAGCAGTTTTGCCTAGCCCCGTGTAGCCTCCGAACAAGCAGTGGGGTTTGCCTGACGTGCCAACAATCAAAACGTGGGGTTGATTTGCGCCACAAGAGCGGTTGTCCGTGCGGGACCAACAAGGATACCTACCGCCGGGCTCGGTGATTGCATGCTGCTGAGCAGCACAAGAGGTGCGAATTCGATACGCCGTGGCCTCCTTCCTTTTTTCGTTTGCTGCGTGATTGAACAGCCGAGCAGATTCTGATAACTTCTTCGTACAGTAGTACAACAACACGCAACAAGCTCATTGAAACTGCTGTTTGGATTTGTTTGGGCAGAACTCACGCGGCAGCGAACAACAACAAGCGAGCCCTCCCATTCTACATCCTCGTTCGATGCTCGCAGGCAGTCGGCACAGCAACTGGTTGGACGAAGATGCCGCATATATCGACAAGTCTTTGTCAGCCGGGACGGCGGGCCGGGGGGCGGCGGTGGCGCCATGTGCGCCGAAGCCAAAGGTTGCTGAAAATTTTGCTATTCGGTTTGGTTTGCTATGCTTTGCTTTGATGTGATTTGGTTTCGAGCCGTAGGCATTCGAGCTTGGTTTGATTCCCAGCGCCTTTCCTTGCGGACGGTCATCCCTACCCAAATAAAGGGGCTCGGCGCACGTTGATCAGTCCCCGAGTGTCCTGATATTCGAAAACGGTTTTTAGTTTGCCGCCTCTCCCGCCTCGCGTTCGCTTCGCTACTGATTCCACCCCTTCAATCCTCAACGTTCCTGTTCTGGCTGGGCATAACAGGCATCACGCCGTATGACTGCATGCTCGTATCGCTCAACTATGCTGCGAGCCTGTGAAACTTAGACACCCGTTTCCCTCCTCGTGATTCGTAATACTCTGTACGTCAGATGCCGGCACCTTAGGGCCATGCTGCCTGGCCAAGCATGCCAGCGGCGGCAGGTAAGATCACGTCGAAGCCTGTTCTTCATTTCACGTGCTGGGGATTGCGCACCCCGTCTAATAATAGAAGCTTCCGTATTCCTCAAGTATCGTACGGGTAGGGATATTGGCTATAATATGTAGCATTGCTACTGTAGACAGCCGTAGCCTTGGAGCTGTTTCGCCTTTCAGCAAGATACGCGAAACGTTTATGGCACGGGATCTTCAAGTTTTGTGTTTGTGTAAACGTGTAAACGCAGCCGTCATCACAACGGTGCCTGGTGAGAGCCCTGGATCCGCGAGGACCAGCGACACCACCTCTCCCACTCAGTAAGTATAGCTGGTTCTCACTTTAAGCTGGAAAACGCTATGACACCCTTGAAAAACCTTGGAACAATTACGCGTGTACAGTAGATGCGATCCGTCTCGAGGAAGACAGTACCTGGCACCCTTGGAAATGGACCACGTTTCTAGGACAAAAGGCTTGTAATTACAGTACAGTAAAGTTGACCTATGTTGGCAGTGGTAAAAGGTTTGATTACGTACTGTAGCGTCATATGATCTTGAAATATCTTAACTAGGGGTGCACGCACGACAGATCCTTCTTCGATAAGCCTGACCCCGATCACGTTACTCACCCTACAAACCCCATTCAACATGCAGACACAGCGCTCCAACACAAAGCCACACGGCGTCCTGCTGAATAGACCCTCGCACCGAACTGCAAGAAGTTCAGCAAACGTACTAATATGCCGGTAGTAAGTAACGAGTTGGCGTTTTCTCCCCGTCCCTCCCGGCGTGCGTGCGTTCTTCAGGAGGTAGGAGCAGTAGAAGGGGCGGTCGCCACCGATGGCGAAAGAGCTGTTGCAGCCAACGGCCTTACCAGAAGGAAGGGCTCGAGTCGCCGTGGCTCAGTCTTGTCGTGGGGGAGGGCCATCTGGGGCCGTTGTGCCCGTGATTCGGCGGTCGCGCCGCGGCTCCACGCCATCGATGAAAACCAACGTCGCCCTACGGTGCCCTCGGTACAATCACCCGGCGATGGTATTGGACGGTCGATGGCACCTCCATTTGAGGCCGAGACGCATCATCGGGTGGTAACGTGGAAGGAGCAAGAGCAGTTGGAGGAGGGGAATGGAGAAAAGGCGGAGGAGGCGGAGGCGGAAGGTAAGGAGACAGAGGCGGAGGGTAAGGGTATGGGAAAGGGGGAGATGGGCGTGAACAACACAGAGACGAGGGAGATAGAGGGTGGAAATATGCAGGATAAGAGACAGGAGGGGACACATGAGGCGGAGAAGAGGACTAGGAACGCGGAAGAGAGGGAAGAGAAGGACACCGAGGCAAGCGCAAGGGAGGACAGGAAGAAGCGTGGCGAGTTAAAAGAGGAGATGGAGGGGCAAGGGGAAAATATAATGGAGAAAAAGCACCAGAAGGTGGTGGTGGGGGTGAGAGGTGATGGAGAGGACGAAGAGAAGGAAGTATATGAGGGGGAAGAGGAGGAGGAGGGGGGAAAGGGGGGGGGGGAAGAGACGAAGGAGGAGCGGGTGGAGGAGGAGAAGGACGGGGAGTACGAGACACGAGGAAATGGGAGGGGGAGGGAGAACGAGGAGATGGAGGCGATGGAGGAAGTGATGGAGGAAGAGGAGGAGCAAGAGGAGGAGCAAAATAAGGAAGAGCAGGAGGAGGAGGAGGACGAAGGGAAACAGGAGGAGGAGGAGCAGGATGATGAGCAGATTGACGAGGACGAGGAGGAGAAGGAGGAGATACACGAGGACGAGGAGGTGGACGAGGAGGAGGACGAGGAGGAGAACGAGGAGGACGAAGAGGACGAGGACGAGGCGGAGGAAGATGAGGACGACGACGACGACGAGGACGAAGACGAGGATGAGGACGAGGACGAGGAGGAAGAAGAGAGCGCGACTGCGAACGGAGGGGCCCGAGTTTCCCCCATGGTATTCGAGGCATCCGCGATCGTCGGAAGTGCGTCGAAAGCATCGAGCGCGGATTCCGGCGTTGGTTCCCTCGGTGTGAGCGACCACAAAGGCTCATTAGTACCCGCAGAGTTTCGACCTCTCGGGAGCGAGGAGGATGTGCTGTGCGCATGGAGTACTAAAATGATACGCACGAAGAAGGGTGCTGAGATCCTCGGGAGCGGCTCTTTCGGTACGTCATTGCGCCCTTTTTGATGTTCGAGTTCATGTTTATTTGTTTTTATCCGGCTATTGCCGTGTCTCGCCAAGATAGCTTGACGGTTCTCCAAATTAACCAGGAAAAGTGCGTCTACTACTACTGGATGCCCAATTCGCTAAAATAACCACCAAATTGAAAACATATTGCTCACGGGATCTCGATTCGGTTGTCTGCATCAACCACAGCCGCCAAGCGTCTGATTTTCAATGATTTCGATCTGCAACTACTGTATACGACACTGCCATGTCGCGCAACATTTTACTTTACTGCTGACGCTACATATCCGTACAAAATAGCTACAATCGCCTGGTTGGTCATAGCTCCCCTCAGACACTCTTTCGCGGACCAGGAGCTGAAATCTCCCGGCGCTCTCACTATTCTCTCTCGTAGCTCTGACGAACGAGCTTGCTGCGGGCGTTTTGTCTGTGCGCACTCGATTCCTTGACGATGGACCCTATTGCTTGCGGTGGGGGGGTGCAGGTAGCGTCATCGAGATAATGACAGAGAAAGGGCAATTGCTTGCCATGAAGATTGTGGTCATCAAGCCCGGAACTTCGCAGGTAAGCAACGGGTGCTCTGTTGGCCCTGTGCAGACCCCTGGCAGCGATGTAGAGCTCAGCACAGGTCTGTATGCGTTGTCTTGATGCTCGACTCTCATCCAAACAGGGAGTGTTCCTGGTGGCATCACAGGTGGCTGCCACAGACACCTCTAGCGCAACCGCCGTTTCCGATAAATTGGCGTTTGGAGTGTACACTCCTTTAGTGGCACGCGTTTTCTCTACTTTAAAGCATGGAGCGTTGATTTCCACCGGGTTTTTTCTCGTAGGTGTAATAGGTCCGGCGGTCCGGATGTCACCGTGTTGCAGCTTTCCTCCACCGTTGACGACCCCACGGATCGGATGAGCGACGTCGATAAGGAACTGCCGACAGCTTTGCCTATTTTAGGGTCGAGTGTTTCCTTGAGCTCCACGATGGAGCGTTCGCTGCCCCTCGTATGGGTGTACATTATCGCCCTACAAAAGTAGTTTCAGCTGTACTCTTTCTTCTGCCGAGAAGCCGTGTTTTGTCGCGTGCTATTAGCCTGCGTGGTATACTTTATGAAGATGCACGTTTTTGTCTGATGGTGGCGGCCTGTAACTCGCTCCACGCTTTTCTTATCCGATACGATACGCCCTCAACACGCAAGTCTGGAGTCATAAGGGAGACCGATCTGCTTCGGGAGTGCTCCGCCCACCCGCACGTGGTCGGCCTGCACGGATCTATCAACGCGGTAGACAGGTGGGCATACCGATGTGTCGGCTACCAACTAACCCAGTGTACGAAACACGGTGCGTGTGGGCAGGGTCGTTGTTTTTCCATCGGTGAAAGCAATGTGTATGCTGTCTTCGTAAGTTCTGAGACTGGTGAGGGTGGATAGAGCCGTTTTTTTAATCATTTGGAATCCGATTTTCATGATATATTTGATATTCATTCCCTTCCAGTTATCGTTGTTTGGCACGTTCATGCATATCACAGCCGTGCCTCGAAGCTGTTTCGGGTGCCTCTTGAATATCCAGTGTCCGCGTGAAACAGTCGACTTTCCCGAGGGGAACGCTTGCTTGCGAGGTACAGTGCACACCAGGAAGAGAACATCACACAGACGATCGCTACCTGCTTCCCGGAACTACACCGCTCACTCGTGACGTAAAATACATACGTGCCGACTCTATTTATCCTGTTTTGTTCGCCTCCTCGTTTGGTTTGACGTGCGGGCGCTTCGGTGGTCTACTTTCCCCAACCGCTTCGAAGGATGTACATGATCATGACCAAAGCCGATGCGACGCTGCTCTCCCTGACACAGGTACTTTGAGACATGTATTTTGCGGTCTGAGGATAAATATTCGACTATTAATAGTTTGTCTACAGAACGTATCGGTACCTGGCGGTGGGTGTTTCGGTACATTGATACGCAGCACCGCATCGGTACATCGGAACTAAACCCTGCAAGTTGCAAGAGTTCCGAAAACCTTACGTATCGAGAACACTTGTTAGAAGCGATTAGCAAATATCGTAGCGTAAACGGGCGGGCGGGCGGGTGGGCGGCGGCCGTTGCTTGGTACGCACGGTTTCATCGTGCGCACTTGTGCAGACGAACACCTAGACTACCGTCTTAGAGATGTGTGGTAGCTACCGCACACCGCTACCACGCGTGACGGCCGTTTGATGACGGGCGTGGTTTCATGAAGCTGCCGCCCAAGCTGGGCACTGGAACAGCCTGTTCGCACCATGAAACTACAAATCAAGCAGTTGCAGCGGTTGTTAACTGTTGTGACATCCGGCTGATGTACAGACCAGTCTGTACCTCACAAACGCCCCTCCGACTTGTGTGTTTCGTGGCCCCCACTTGCGCGGATACACTCGCCGGTAAATCTGTCCGCAGGCACCACAATTGTGACGTTTCTGTCTTGTTTGTGCGAATGCGTTTCCCGCAGAGTGGCGCCGCCATTGAAGATGCACGGGCGGTCCAGTACGTCGGACAGCTCGTGTCGGCAGTAGAGTTTATTCACCATCGCATGATCATCCACAGGGATATTAAGCCTGCCAACATCCTCCTCCGCGACGGTGAGTTCCAGGTCAACAGCAAGCTTTGCGTACCTGTATTGTGGTGGGTTGGCGTTGTAGCGGCAGGTGTGCCGGTACTTTACATTGTTCTGGAGAAATAAAAACAGCGACCCGCGTTTTTTGCTCCGACTCCCTGTGGGTTTACCCGTCGACCGAGCTGGCGTGATTTATGTGTCTCTGTGTCGCGGAAGAAGCACAGATGCACACAGGTGCTTGTACCCCCGTGCATGTTGTGGCCACTTTGTAGCTTCATCTCGAACGTCCCTCATCCTCTAGTCGTGCGTCGTCAATGGGTACGGTAGACGTTCTCTCTTTTCCGACGCAGTCTATACTCTAAAAATTTCCATGCACTATGCCGCGCGCGGGTACTCCGGCAGCAATGGCGTCGACTCATCGCGCGGGTAGGCGCTCCATCTATCTGCCCTGGTTCGAGCGGGAAATGGGTCTCTTTCGCACATATCGCCCTCAATGAACTATTTGACACACCTGCCCCTTTTGGGACCCCGAGATATTGACAGAAAACGTGCTATCAACCGTCTCGCATAACAGCAGGAGCCGGATCATGTTGTTGTACAGCTCTTTGTATTGCACTTTGGATGCCAATTTTATCATCTCCCGACCAAGCAGTGTTCGGCATAAAAGCTGCAAAATACCGCACCATTTTTTATTGCCAAAGCTAAGACCAACCGCGTTGAGGTTACAAGCAGTCAGTTTATCGCAAACTTGCCACACCTAGCCCCAGCCGTTCGGCGACACAATGGAACACAGGTAGATAGCGTAAGAGGTGGAGCTGATTCTTCTTACTATTGTTGTGGCTTTGCTTGTCGCCCAAGTCGTTGGGTTTCCTGACCCTGCTTTCTGATGTGACGATTTGGCCGGGACACGTCGCACAGTCAACATAAGGATTACAGCTGTTGCCTTTTCATCACCATGTCGCTATTCGAGCCTTACCATCTACGTATGGCACCATATACGCCACCCGCTAATCGATTCTGGTACCTGGGAACAGGCATGTGTTTCGATTTTTTCAGACGTTTTTTTTCTCCCTCACTTATATTCTGGAATGTTTCCGGGAATGCGTAAACTACTAACCTCGTACGCATGAATATATACCTGTAGTACATGCGAATGGCAAACCAAAGAACGAGCGTTACCGTACACGGTCCCTATCAATAGGCTTCCCCTGTTGTCGTGTTTTCTCTCAGTTTCTTCTTCTTTTTTCTTGTCTTGTCTTTCCATATTTTCCCCTTGTCACCATTTTCCTTTCCGTACGTACATACTCGAAGTATAGAACCTTGCACTCTATATCTCGGTATGTAGCTTGACAGCGAAAGTTATACCCAACTCGCGCGCGACGAACTGTGCAGCGAGCTCAACCGGCGTTCGGCCTGCATTTGGACATTTGATCGCTCCATGACTTTACCATGTTTCCAATTTATGTGTCCCTAAAGCAACACGTTCCATGTGTCCTGCTGCGTATGAAAGACGGAGCAATTTTTCTCGTGGGCGTGCGTGCCAGTCCCCTCCATAGCCCGCTTAGTTGATTGCCCAAATTTGAACTACACTATCAAGGAGCCCCGCTGCAATTGAACGACGCCCGCCCCTGCTATTGCTTATACTATCTCTGTATCAGGAAATGTGCTTCTTGCGGATTTTGGACTGTCGGTTAGGACCGAGGGCGGACTCTTCCCCCAGACCGATGGCTGCGGCACCCAGGTTAGACTTTAGAATAGCTGCTATATTACATATCAGTCAGTCTACCATGCTGTGTATTGATATCGCTCCTACGCACCTCCCTGTAGGAGAGAAAAAAAGCATCCGGCTAAGGTGTGAGGGTTTGCGGCGTGTTTCGATCCTCCCAGAGCGGGGGGGGGGGGGGGTAAGGGCCGTACGAGGCGCGCCGCGTGATTTATCCCAACGAGTGTGTGCTACTCATTCCGAGCGCCCCATCTCACCATAATCGCGTGTCGGCGCCGAGTTCCGGCATTCTTTGGAGTCGAAGGTGGGGGGCCCTGAAACGGAAGCTGCTGTGTGGTAGCGTCTCTTTCGCCCAGCGAGGACGAAGTCCATATTTCCTCTGCAATATTTGAGTGTGTTCATTTACTACAGTAGTCCACAATTATTTTTGCCGGTTCAACAGGGCCATAAAATCTATGGCCCGGCCGAGACCATAAGAGGTCCTCCTCTTTCCCATGGCCCACCCTCGCGCTCCCACTCGAACATTTTCGTCGTGCATGAGTTATTTTTTCCTAGCTCCTCGCCGACGTCCTCGATTTGTACCGCGTGTTTGTTTGCGCTGGGCGCTTTTGGCGAAGTCCTTCTATTAATAACAGCGTTGATCCGAGATGCGCGACATGTAAACCGTAACAGTTGGTCAACAATAAGTCCACCCATAATCGAACGGACGACTCAACCACTCAAGGGGCTGCACGGCTCATGGAGGCGACGGGTTTGACAAAGCCTCCTCTCCACGCGCACGTGGTGGCGGTGGGGGCGCTTCTCTTTTTTCCCTATCCACGCCGGCCCCTTCATTGATGTGCAGATGTATCTGCCGCCGGAAGTAATGATCGGTATGCCCCACGGATTCGCGGTCGACATGTGGGCAGTGGGTGTCGTTACGTACGAGTTGCTGCACGGCACACATCCGTTTTGGTGAGACTCATGAAACGTTGTTTCAAATCGATTAGGTTCCGAGACCATATCAGGAAATATTTACCCGCACTTGCGTAGAATAAAGAAGACGTTTTCGCCCTATAGCTTGATAGCACGTCGAGGAGAGCAACACACATAGAACGCCGGCGTGGCTAATCGCTTAGAGGCCCTTGAAGCTTGCCTCCAACATGCGCGTGTCTGTTGTCCCGTACCTAGTAGGGAGGCCTGAGAACGAGCGATCGCCACCCACTTTTCCGAGCATTCGCGGGGCTACTTAGACACCGCATTTTTTTTGCCGATGCTTCCATGGCCAGCAGATGGCGCGCTTCATCTATCTTAAATTCCGTTGGCACTACACCAAGCTTTTGGGGGACAAACTGCTTGGAGCTTGAGTAGGAACATTTTTTCAATATCAATAGTAGTAAAAGCGTAGATACTCGATCGCAGAATCAGAACCTCAGCTTTCACGGAAATATCCGCGTAACTGCTATCGCTGTATTACCCATTCCCCGCCGACACGTTCTCTCGACTATACGTAGGCACAGCGAGAAGCAGATAGATGAGCTGACTCCAAGCGGGTCGCTAATAGATGTTGGGGAAGAAGCAGGCCCGGTGATTGATGTCAGAGACGAGGGGAGGGTTGGCGGAGGAGGTGGAGGTGGGGCCCGCTCGAGCGGGACGGGGGTGGGCAGGGCCGGTGTCCACGCTGCGGTGGAAGGTCCGCCCCCCCTCCTGCCTCCCAGGACGTCGGCAGTACCAACAAACGCGGGCGCAAGCCTTCTGCCCCTTAGAACGTCGGCAGGACGGATAAACGCGGACATTATCCCCCTGCCCTCCAGCATGTCGGCAAGACCGATCGGCGCGCAAATAGCCCCCCTGCCCTCCAGCATGTCGGCAGAACGGATAGACGCGGACGTTATCCCCCTGCCCCCCAGCATGTCGGCAGGACCGATCAGCGCGCAAAGAGTCCCCCTGCCCCCCAGCATGTCGACAGGACAGGTGGACAAAGAAGTGACCCCTCTGCCCCCCAGCATGTCGGCAGAACACGACAACGCGAAGGCAATGGATTCCTTCCTCAAGGACGTCATAAACGCCCATTTCAGCGTCAATGAGGACCTGGAGTCCGACGCGAAAGACTTCATCAACAAGGTGGGCGCGTCGAGAAACCATGCAGAGGGGTGTTATCTGAGATCAATACGAGTGAAATGACTTTTGTTGTTGTCATGAAGAGTTGGAGTGTGAGGAAGAACGAACTGTTTGCAGAACTTGACACCCATGTATGGCCGCGTGCAGGCTTTTCTGTTTAATAGGCGTGAGTACTGTGGCGTGGGGAGGAGGTCAAGGGTGGCTGGTTATCAAAACGCGGAAGTTATGCTTACGGATGTTTTCGTCCACTTCCCTCGTGTATAATAGTACGAAGACACACATGGGTAAGATTGCTTCGCGGTTTCAAAATAGTTGGCCGCTTTGTTCGTGAGTATTCATTCCTCAAATGGCTGCCGGTGTTTCAGTACGCATGTTCGGTGGAAAGCCTTGCCCGGCCAATGCAAGCAACTCGTCCCGGGCGATGCCTCTGCACCGCACCAATCTCCCCCCCCCCCCCCCCCCCCCCCACGCCTGTCGCCGGTTCCCGCGACTCGTTTCCGGGGCACATCAGCTTCTTCAGCGAATCTCGTCTCTCCGGATGTCCGCGGTCAAGGCAGCGGAGCACGACTGGCTCAACCGCAGTCCCGAGAACAGCGCCAGGCGATCCGAGCTTCGAGCACGCGCCATGAACGCCATGGCTGCGAAGCGTGCATTGAGGTTGGACGCTGCCGTCTTCAAGGCGGGACAGGCAGCGGATACAGTACGGCAGCTGGAAGAGCGCGTGCTGGATTCCTCGGTCCTCGAACTAGAATCATCGGTCACCCTGTCACCGGCGGCGACTAAAGCTACTGAGGACGTCCTGTCATGCCTACGTGAATGCGACCAGCGGATAACGTCGATGCAAGCGCAGACACAAAAAGCGCAAACGCGCGTGAAGCGCTTGGAAATGCTGATCGCTGAAGGCAAGCCTGGTGCTCCCAGCGGTGTTCAAGCAGGGGGAAGGGGGGAAGTTCGCTTCATTGGGTCGTACGCCGAACACACGGCGGACCAGTCTTTGTGGAAGGCGGAGATGTGCGCTGGGGAAGCTGAGGACCGCTCCACAGCGGCGGCGGCGGCGGTGGAAGCCTGGGAGGAGATTGTGGCCGAGGCCGTGGAAGAGGCAGCGGAGGCGGTCGAGGCGGCGAAGGTCGCGGAGGAACTTGAGGCCACTCTTCGAACCCGACAAAGCGTCCGAGTGAAGAAAGCGGCGCGGACGAGAAGGGCAAAGGCAGACGCCGAGAGATAGAACGCTCGGAGCGCAACCATGGTGATAACACCATACAACAAGAAGGAGGAGGAAAACTAGAGCCTCTGACAACCTCGTGTGGTGGTGGCGGAGGTATATACCGGAGAAGGTTCTCTCCCGCCACTTCTGTGTGGAGAGGCAAAGCGTGTATCCTGTCCCTGCGCCGCTTTTGACTAGTCGCTTGTTCCACCTATTGAGGGTGGTACAGTAGTGCTGTGTTTTAGGTGGTGGGAATGATGCTCATTTCGAATTCTCCTTACATAGCTGCTTTGGCTGTATTTGTTGCCGGTTACAGGGTGCGATGTTTGGACGAGCAGGTGTGGTGATGAGAGCTTATCTGCTGCGGCTGCTTCAATTGTCGCTTGCCGGGTGCGATGCTTGAACGAGCGGGTGTGGTGATGAACGCCTAGTTTGCCGGCAGCGGTACGTGCAACGGCCAGAATGGTTGGGTAGAATGAGCGCTTGTTGCTTTCACACCCGCGGTTTCAATATTTCGCGTCCGATGTTTGTGGGTGAGATTATGGGCGTCAGCACTCGCCGTGGCTGTGCAGGCCGCCTTCGCAGGACATTCGCGGCTTGTACTATTACAGCACAGTGCTCGTGGTTTGGGGTTGCTCGAAAGTATTTGCGCACGAATCACCCTAAAAAGGTTTTGGACTGAAATCGCTGTGCTTGGCAACCAGTGTATGCCGTCTCGTTGTGGGGCCCCTATGCTTCAGTGTACGTGCAATATATTTGGGAGGGAAATATAAGCCCTGTTTGCGGTGTGCCCAGGCAGTCAGTTTTATCGGTATGAGAGTACCTTTCAGACGTGGACCTCAACGCCTTGGAGTCCGGCTACTGTAGTGGGCAGTTTACGGATACTGTTGTTGGTATCGTTTTTAGAGCAATAGTCTACGCAATAGTGCAAAAATGGCCTATGAGCATTGCACACGCCCCGCGTAAGCATTCCACGACCTCGGATGTTTTTTCCACGAGTAGCATGTTTTTCTAAGGTGAGTCACGGTCGGGAACCTTTTGACTGCAGGATCCAGTGGTGGCAGATGCTTCTGCGTTCTGCTGTGTTGCGCCCACGTGCACAACTACATACAGTCCTTGCTGAACGATTCACCAGGACCAAACGATCAGGTCAAGGTTTGGGTCGGCATGCAGGACCTTGGGCAGGTCCACAGAAGTCATGAGTATGTTCTCGGTGGTTTTTTATTTTGTGCCAAAACGAGGTGGATGGACCGCTGCCGTTCGATTACAGGGTCTCCTTTTCTTTCTGGTAGAAACAGAGAAATTCAGCGTAGATTAATTGTTCTCTGATTGTAGTCGTAGCTTGTTTTTTTCCCAACTTCCAAATTTCCAATTTCCCATTCATTTTATTTTCTTTCAAGATCTTCTGTCCTTTGTACCAGCAGCCCATGGCTGTATATTTGGAAAAAATGGGAAACTGGAAAATAAAAAACTGTGAACAGGGCTGTCAAATCACTTGTAATAAACGGTTCGTTCTAAAACTGTACCAGGCAATTCAATTCCTCTCCACAAACCTCAGATTTCCTCCGCCTTCACGCCTCCACATGCTTCACTCGTCAACAGTTAGTCTAGTTCTGTGTTCTTCGCGTCAGTTTGTTGTTTGTTTTCAAACCTCGCCGGCACCACGCGGGATACCACAACGTTATACCATAGATGAGTGTATTGTAAGTGCACGTGCGGAGTAATCATCTGTCATGTCGTGTTGCGGACAGTTGAACGTGCTGTATATCCCCTCACGAGGTCATATAAAACCCGCAGGAAGTGCGATCGAAGCATCTAATAGGGCCGTTCCTAAAGAACCGAAAAAATCGCGATTGGTGGCTTTTTGGCATGACAAAAGATCACGATCTGTAACATTTCAGTTCGAACGAAAAAGCCGAAAAACATCACGTTTCGTGATATTTTCAAAATGTAAAAATTCAGATATTTATTTCAAACCCAACGATTTTTGCGGGTGGAACCAACTCTCGCGAGTGGGGCACGGCCAGGTCGGGTCGGATCGACCGCGCCTGGCCCGGCCCGTGATACATTCGAATCACGGGCCGAAGCCTGGCCCAGCCTGCGAGATTTCATTCTCACCGACCGTCCGTCAAGCCCCGTCCGCCAGATTCCATCTTGCAGGCCGTTTGCCCGGCCTGTGACATTGTCGGATCAGTTTTTATTTTGTCTCCGAGCTGTGGCTCCTCCTCCTCCTCGAAATTATTGCAGTCCACAACGTGCTCGTTAGCCCGCGCCCATCTCGCAGGCCGTCTGCCCGGCCTGTGACATTCTCAGATCATTTTCGCTTTTGTCTTCGAGCTGTGGCTCCTCCTCCTCCTCGAAATTATTGGAGGCCACAACGTGCTCGTTTCCCCGCGCCCAGCGGTGTCTTTGGGTACTCGTAGCCGTCCATTTTCCCCAAGCTGCGTGCGAAGCAGAGTCTGCCATGCCCCTATACCGCTCTTCGGATACCGTTTGTGTGCATGGGTTACGTAGTGCCTCCATCAGGCGTATTTCGCGACACGACAAATGTCACGAATCGGGATGTTTTTTGCGGGGAGAAGCTAAAAAAAAATGGCGTCATGAATACTGGTAGTGTTTTAATTCATCATGATTCACGATAAAAAAAAATCAGGATTCACTACACAAACCTCACGAATCGGGATTTTTTTTTTGTTCGTTAGATCAATTCTTATGCCGTCGGATTCGAAGCCAGGTAAAAAAAAAACAAACGTTCAGCATGTTCGCATGAGCTTTTCCCCCCGGAAATGTCGAAAATTGGTCCATCTCGCCTCAGAATGTGTCGGAGTTCTCTCCAAGAATTATCAGGGGGTGTTCCCCGCTTTTCGAGGGGCCCGGTTGCGAGAAATCATCACCGTCGGCACTTTTTCGATTCACATGAAGTGAATATTAGTGTTGGATATCGTACCGTAAATAACTTCGATACGATGTTGATGTCGATGACGATAAATCTCGTGGCAGGCGAGCTGGCAAGCGAAGCGAGCCCGCGAGTACAGCGAAGCCGACGCGCGAAGGCGCTGTCAGCTTTGTGCGAAAAAAATGGGGCATTTTCGCTTTGTTTCCCATCAAAATATACCGTAAATCGGGCCACGAGACCCGGGCGCGTGTTTAATGTTTTACTGATGTGTGGATGTATGGACAAGATGCTTTTTTTTTCCAGTATTAATAATTACCCCGCCGTTGCCTTCCGACAATATAGCGTAGATGCCATTCCAATATAAACCGAATATATCCTTCCATAAATTAGCAGTACCAGGTACCTGGTATGTATCGTATCGTATCGAAAAACCTAACTCCTTACGATACTCGATACGATACGATAGTTCGATCCGATATATAATATAGGAAATTTCGATACGATATCCACACTACTACTGTAACTGCTGTGTAGTGAATATGATTGCGATCGGGGATCGGATCGGAAAATACGTATTTTTCGACCCGATCGGGCGTTTGGGTCGAGTTTAACCCCAGTTGGATCGAAAAAGTGGGCGCGGACAGCAATTTCCTGTGGTTGGGTGCTTACAGATTCTAGAAGCAGGAAACGCACCCCCAGATAGATCTTGGAGAGAGATCTGACACATTCTTAGGCGAGAAAGACCAAGAATTTCTAAAATTCCCGGGGCAAAAGCTCATGCGAACGTGCCGAAAGTTGTTTTTCAACTGACTGCAAATCCGACGGTACAAGAAGTGGCCTTGAGAACGGCCCTTACACGCAGGTCGCAAATACGAATTTCGACGAAATCCTCGAGCTCACAGCGCTGATGAGTGAGGTATTTTGTTTGTTTTGTTTTGGAACAACAAGAAGAATCTGACGGTGTGTCTTAACCCCCCCCAGAGAGCATTGGGACGAACCGAATGGAATATTATTTGCCGCATGAATTAATTGGTGGTGTTGATTGGTTGTGGGAAACGAACAGATTCAGTGCAGCCCGAGAAAAACAGTACCTGGTATAATATTTAGGAAGAGGAAGAAGAAGTGTTGCATCCCTTTTTCTTGTTTGGGAGGACCGAACGGCCCGACCGAACGGGAACAAATTGCAGATTATTTGATGTAGATGGACACCACCGAAGATGGGTGTGGACACCTATTTGTCGTGGCATGTGTAAAAAAAGCGCAGTATCTCAAGTTCACGTGAGATGCCTGTTTATTGTATATCTTTCGAATTGCATTATCATTATCGTTTCCTGAGTCGTGGGAGAGAGAGAGGTTCCTCCCCTCGGCCAGATACCTGTATCGCAGCTTCCTGCAATACCCTGGGTATCTCGACCACCCTAATTTTACGTCTCTCTCCCTCCTATGATACCGGCCGGGTTCCTAACTAGTACGGCCTACAGTTGCCTCGGATGACCAAGCCTCCGAATGGTACGGTACCATTCGACTCCTCCAATCTAACTAAAGTAAACCCTAGCGGAAGGAAAGACATTTCCTCCGTACCCCCGGCTACTCGTGCCCCCCCCCCCCCCTTCGAAAGAAAAAATAGGAGGGGTGGGGCGGCGGAAAATAAGGCACTAATCCAGGCTTGGATCGACAAACCAGCGATTACCTCACGTCTGCCCGTGCTCGTCACAGGACCTCGTGCTTGCATGTGCCCGGCGTGGGGATGCTGACCTACGCTCGGTGCTTTGCTTGGAAGGACTGCGTGCGAGGCCTTCCCTTCCAACCAAACTTGCTCTATCCCAGTTCCCGATACAGACATGCCACATTCTCTCTACCAATAATCCCTGCTTTGTCCGTTATTTCGTTTGCGGAGGCAGTTACCTCGTCTACGGACAAACCTACCCTTCTTTTCACAATCGATGGAATTAATTATTTATAGTCATGGTCTCTACCGACGGAAATTAAATGGCTTAATTTGTTCAGAGGCAGAGAGAAGAGAAGGACGGCCGCATTCGTTCCGTGCGCCCTTCTAGCTTCTCGTGATAGGTGCACGAGGAGAGCACGACACTGCTCGCTGCCGATTGAAAGGCCTAGAGGCTAGGTCTACCGTTGTGGTTTCTGATACCGTTCGTGCCGATTCGGCTGGCGAGGCCCAGGATTCTGCATGAGCCCAAACACGTTTTTTTAGATAGGAACGGAACGAATGACCACGAACAGCTTCGTTCCGTAAACGGAACGAATGACCACGAACAGCCTCGTTCCGTTCCGCTCGTTCCCATGCTCTTTGGTGGGAGTTAAGATACGCCCTGATGAGCTGGAACGCTTGCAGGGGCATCTTTTAGTCGTTAGCTTGTGCAGGGAGCGATCAGGTACCAATAACGTTACTACAGCATTCGACGACCTTGGCAGTCGCCGTGTCTTTACTCGTATCATACTGTAGCTCTCTTCGTAAGAGGCATGCACGCACGTGTTGACTCCTTCTCGAATGCACCAGCACCAAGATAATAGTGGGACTATAGCAGCAGGCTGCGGCAAATCCAGCCGTCGTCGAAGAAAGGAGACATGCCTTTATTAGTCAACAGTTCTCACTCTGAGTGGTTGGCTGGTGCGCGTGCGGCTCAAAATTCGGCTTTGAACCTTGCCCGAACAATGAAATTGGTTGACTATGACTTTACGTCGACGGTCGACGACTGTATCTAGTTGTTTAATACCTGGCTCATACAATTGAAGGGGAAATACCGAAATATCTCCGCACTCCGCACTGGAGATCTAGACGAGATATAATACGCAGCTTGCAAAGTTGAGTATCAACTATATAGTCGAACTCACAGCTGACGTATTTCCTAATTTTATAAAATAAAGTAAAATAAAGCGTAGTATCTCTAAGCTCACGTGAGATGCCTGTTTTGTTCACAACCCACGTAATTAATTATTCATAGTCATGGTCTCTACCGACGGAAACGAATAGTTTATGTTGCCCAGAGGCAGAGAGAAGAGAAGAACGGCCACACCCGTCCCGTCCCCCCTCCTAACTTCTCGTGATAGGTGCCCAAGCAGAACACGGCACTGCTCGCTGCCGATTGATAGGCCTAGAGGCTAGGTCTACTGTTGTTGTGGTTTCTCCCGTGGCAGCAACAGCAGCGGTTATCGGGCTGCAGCATGCAAAGGGATGAGGACGAGCAGGGGCGACGCGCGCTTTCCCGGTACGTGTGCGAGAAGCGTGCGAACGAAGCGAGGGTCAGGGACGATCGGGGCTTGTAGACCTTGAAAGTGCTCACATTTAGCCATGGGGCTGTCGACTCTGCCGCAAACTGACTCACAAGCCTGCTCAATGGTTTACTACCATTGGGGGTCTCGGTCGTCCGAGACTGCGTTTGTTTGAGCCCCGGCCAGTCGGCGGGGGGGGAACTCCCGGGTACTGGCAGTACGATAGGCAACGAGAGTCAGCAGCCGGTGCCGCGGCTCTCGTACCACGCCAGTGGATCCCCCCCCCCCGACGTCGCAGAGAATAATAATAACATGACAATTCGAAGGATGTACAACAAAGTAACGGTATATATATAAGAATGTAACGGTCATATCAGGGGTTCCAAAGAGATGGAAGGCCAATCTAAAAGCCCAAAGCTCTCCCTCCAGCTCTCAGAGCTGTCATAACTCACGACCACAACTCACGACCAGACTGGTGCAGGTCTGAGATGGCGCTGCGACGTCAAGCTGGACGGCCGGGCAATGGCGAAGTAGCAAGAATGAGGGGCAGTGAACAGCATGGCTCGCGTGTGAATCTCTCCTGCAGAAAGCGAGCTGTGACCAGCGATAATTTCTCTGTACAATGTGTCTGTCTGCCGAGGTGATCCGACGACCCCGAGACGGTCATGTTCACGCCCGAGGCGTCGGAGATGAAAGGACAGGCCTTCAAGTTCGTCGCGAAGAAAGTAATCGAGGTGAGCTGCAGGCTGCAGGCCGCAGGCTGTAGGCATATGGGTATACCAGTTATGTGCTCGCCCTTGTCCCTGTCACAGCAACAATGTGCGGCCCAACCTCCAAGAATATTCCTGTTCTTCAACTCATACCAGGTATGAACTACCAGGTACCTGGTACCTGGTATTAAATACCTGGTACTAATATTACCCAAAGCTACAGCAGTATACTCGTACACATGCTGCGATCATGCTGCGCCTCGCGCATACTACTCGAAGGGTCGACACGTATTATATTTCGTTTTCTACTGATTTACCTCGGCATTTCACCAAATTCAGCGAGGGTTGAATCTTACCTGGTATCGAGTAAGTGCCTCAGCTGGCTCGGGAAATAATCGTCCTCCCGGCACAGAACCGTCCCTACAGCAGCTGCGCTCGCGGAACCCATGCGTGTGGTGGTCCCACTGGCATCGGCCCGACTCGTAGGCAGGTGTCGGTGCCTTGGGGAGTGAAATCCATCACCAACTCGTCACGCAATAACGCCCAACGCTTGCCCAACGCGACAAAGTATCAGCTATTGCCCTCGCCGAGCTCATTCCCTCGGTCACTTCGGTGCGGTCACCTTGTGAACTCGGCCACGAGAGCCCAGAAAGCTATTGCGCCTCCTGCGTTCGGCCTTGACTTGCGAATGACCTTAGGAACGACCCCTGTCAGCCCTGTGCGCTCGCGAGTGGTGGTACAGCTCGATCGGTGGGTCTGCCCGATCCTCTACAGCCGTGTCCCTAAATCTCCTGCAAAACCCTAAATTCTTCAAGACGTCATTGTTCGGGGTCGGAGTTTTTCGGCTTTTTCCGAAATATTTCAGGGAAAACACCGAAATTTCGGGAAAATACTGAAAAAAAACTGAAAAACAGTCCTCATTTAGGTCGACCCTAACTCTCGTAGTGTAGGCTGTCCCCTTGTTGCCTTGACCGTTGCCGCCGGTGGCTGGTGAAGGGAGTCAAAATCAAGCACGTGCTGCTGCCCGTTGCTGCTACGTGCAGTACGTACTATCATGCGGACAATCTCCATACACCCTCCCTACACCATAACAATTCGCTGCTTTGTTTGGAGCTGCGGCGCACCGATATGATTACAGTCAGAGGTGTCAGGAGATGTGTCAAGCAAGGCAAAATGTGCGCTGCCAAGGGTGCAGGGCCGGTTGTTGCACCCTAAAACCTAGTAATTTGGGGTCAGACCAGGCATGTCACGGTAAAGTTGCTGTCTGTCAAGGGGTGAAAGTGCTATCTCCTGATATCTATGATTACAGTTGTTGCATCATGCGGGCGGGCGAGCGGGCGAGAAGCGAGAAGAGTACCTATGAAGAACGTATGAGTAGTCACCCTCACTTGCACCATACCACTTGCGTTGCACAATGGCACGCCTCGTGTGAACAGCAGCACTGCTTATTAATGGTAGTACTCCACGGCCTTTCACAACTGCGACATTTATGCGGTTCAGAGTCCAGACATACTTTTGACGTCCCATTTTGCACCAGGTACGAAGTACTACCTGTAGGGTACCAGGGTAATCTGGAACAGAAAAGTGGGGACGCCAGCAGAGTGGATCCCTTCTCGGGAAAGCCTCATTGTATTGTGGGGAGACCGTGATTGAGTATCACTCCGTGAGCACTATCGCAGCTCTACAACAGCACGACGAAACAGAGAGGCGAGGAACAACAGAGCTTATGACGTACGCAGCGATTGCTGCGGCAGCCACCTCGCTCCCTTTTCGTCGGGTGCGGAACTGGCTGAAATGCAAAAAAGAAAGACCTGAAATCCGAACCTACCCCATGTAATGCTGTGGAGTACGACAAGAACATCGGCCCGCGCCAGAAGGAGCCGAGCGCCGGCGTCGGACGTCGAAGCCAACTGGGACCACGAAGAACGCAGCGCCAAGCGAGACCTGTGCGTCTGGTCACAGTCGCATCGAAACTACGTTAGCTTCAAGTACGCAACCCACGGTAGTGAGTGGTGCACCGTAACTCAGGTGCCTGTAATTGCTTGCTATAACAAATATATTTGTACACCGCGCCGTATCAAGCGTGGTAGGATCTATTAGGGTATGGCCCGTGACCCTATCACGGAGGCACCGAGAAGTAGGTTTTTCGTTTCCCATTTTCCCATCTTCCCTTCCACAAAAATAGACGGCAAAAAAAATCTGCGGATCAAAACACAACCAATCGCCGGCCCATTCTCCATTGATCGGAGGTGTCTTTCAAACGCTATCATCCAACTCGTTTTCTCTGTGAAAAAATCAGGTATTCGGTGCTACACGTGAATGTACTCTAAAACCAAGTAAATAGGGTGGTGGCAGACTATTTTCAAGAATTGTTCTTTCGGTTTTCTCTTCATGGATTCTCGAATAGACCGGACATTTGTTTACGTCTGAAACGACCCATTCCCATGCCTAACTGTAAAACATGCCGCTCACTACTTGAGCTAGACAACCAGGGTACAGTTTTTTTTTTTTTTGGCGGTCGATCACAGCTGGTGGTCTAGTTATTAGATCATTTGCGCGAGGTGAAGAAACTTTACTCCGCACAAAAGGTAATGATCGTATCACGTATAGTGTTCATGGTAAGTCACCCAAGAGGCAGTTACATAGTACTCCCATTGCCGTCTCAGGAAGTGGCTACGTACACCGGAAATAAAATTAACTCATTGAAGATGTCATCCATATGCAAGTCCGCCTCACAAGCGATTCTTAGTAGGATGCAGCTCACCCTTCTTGCGACTCGCCGGACACCCCACGGCGCTTCGCGCTTGGTGCAAGCAATGTCTGCCTGGTCGGCGAAAACCCGACATGCTCCCTCCCGGCATTGTAGGGATGCGAGGGTCTATATGGTCATACGACTACGGCCATGCCTGAGATCGAGTACATCTCTCGTATCGAGTACCCCCCCCTCCCCCCTATTTATTTAGGAACGGCCAACTTGGGAATTCTTATTGGATACTAATGCCGTAGCTGCCCCCGTCCTGCATACTTCACGTAACCCCGACAAATTGCAGAAGTAAGGTCCTTCTTTTCATTGCACGCTGTCTCAGCACTCCCGACGCCAGTAGACTTGAGTACAATGAAAAATGGTCATTTTGAATTACCTAAATACTGCTCGGAAAAATCCGCGCGGTTCTCCTTCCTATCACCGCCGTTGCCGCAGTCTTCAAAAGTCAGGAGACGGGCACAGCTATTCTATCTACGTATTGATACCAGTACAAGTAGAACTCCCACTTTAACTGCAAGCAGTTTGCCCCCATAACGTTGATGCGGTCCCGTTGTCAAGAATCGAAGTAATAAAGTCAAGACAAGAATTGCACGAGACGTACGATAAGTATACGCTGTAGTCGTACGTGATCTCGTTATCGTGAATGAAGAACGATGACTGCTTTGCAACCGAAACTTTCACTGGGCCGTTCGTACGCTGCTTGCATACGTGTATGTACCAAATTGACATTTTTTACACATCGGCCACGAATTCTCTTCCGGCCGCGGGCCTTTTCTCTTGCTCTCGGCCGCGGGTGCGCGCTGGAGGCCCGCGTGTACACCACGGCGCAAGTGTGGCCCCCGGCCGGGCTCCGTGTCGCGTGCTCTGGGCGTTCAAAGTTTCGAAATCTGGTAGACACAAGGAGTCTGGTGGCTTCCGAAATGTCTCGATGACATCTCTCCAAAGACGCATCGCTCGGCATTTGAACTCTACCTGTTCTCGAGGAAGTCAGCGTGGAAAACCGTCCGAGGATGTGTGTCATCTTATCACCCGTGTGATACGGTATTGTGCTGCGTTACTGTAGCTTCGGACACGAAGCTGCCGTCGCAACAAACCCCACTTAAATACACGATGTGGTTTAGGGAGGGATGCCTCGACAAAACTCTTTTGCCTAGTACAGTCAGTGCTAATGCACATACATCGGCCTAATTTCCGCGCTGTGCTTTCGCTATAGAGTCCACGGTACCGCTACGCGCAAGAGAGACATCGCTTCAATGCAAATTGTGACATTCGAACGCCCACCCCACAACATGTTTTTTCTCGAGAACGATTGTTACCGTTTTTGCGCGCACGAGCCTTCGGAACGCTGGTAGTCGTGGGCGTCTCGAGGTGTTGGAGCGACCTAGGGCAGGAGCTTTCAAACAGCGCAAGGTGTGGCGGACGACTCACTTTGAATCCAGTTTTATGCAGAGCCATGCAGGCTCGGGCGTTTGTTTTGTCTCGGCCCTTTTGAGAGCCGAGTAGAGCGACTTAAAAAGTGGCACGTACGGTTGCATCGGTCAACCCTAGAAGAACGTTCAACAGCAGTTTAAGCACAATCATGCTGTTTAAGCGTAATCGCGCTGCGCGCGTGTCGTGCACCTTCTCCCCCGATGTGTTCTCCCTCTCAAGTCCCAAATGGATCATACCCCTTTACTGCTGAACTTTGCACACACCTAAATATGACTCTAATTCAAGCACTTTGTCCCTGCAATGGGGGTGCAACCCTTACGCTGTTCCGAGAACGCCTCCCGGGACAAAAAGTATGCCCAACTGAAGTCAAGATCGAACCTTCGGGGGTTTGTCGCGAAGAGCTCTCACGGTACATCTCATGCAGGAGCGCAGCAGTAAGATGGGCTGTTCAGTGGCAGATGCACCAGATCAAAGCAGGGCCAAACATGCCATCACTATACAACGACTGGGAGAAGCGCTACGAGCTCCCCCGGTGTCAAGCTTGCGGTTTCACATACGTCCTTCTCTATTTTGTTGTCCCGCCTGCCATAGGGTAACGATTCCGCACGCGTGATGGGAATTTAGAAATACCGCAGCTTGTTCATGACTTGTCGCCGTTCTAGGCGTCCAAACCTATACATCATTTTGTTTTAGAGCTCTGGAAAAAATCGAACAACCCCCCCGTTTCGAAGGGGTGCGCAGTCATTGGTCAAACGACTGAAGAACGCCATTGGTTAAACGACTAAAGGCAATCAACACATAAGTACGCCCTCCCCTCCCCCCTCCTATTTTCTTGTTTCGCTCGGGAACAGATGAAGTGCTGCTCCGAACTTCGGCCTGGCGGTAGGGCCGAAAGACGAAGTGTTCGCACGAAACGACGGTGGGACACCCAGGTACGAATCCAGTAGGGTTGTTCGGTCGGTCTGACACGTGACGATGTAGCGAATACGATGGGTAGCGCAGTGAACGGGCACATAATGTAACAGCAGTCCTCAAGTAGTACCTGAGTGCCGCAGCCTTTGCGTTTCCGTTCCAGTAGTCCACCCTGAGTCCTGATTACCTCCAGGCCGAAAGTCGGCCAGCAACCCCTTTTTTATTGGCATGGACACTCAGCTGGTACCGCGTAGCGGGAGTGAAAGGGGGCAGGGGTTGGGGGTTCAAAAACACCAGAAATCGTAATTGACAGAAGGGCCCTTTACCGGCTTGGTCACCCAAAATATTCCGATTTTAGATACGTACTCCACGATCGAAACAATGTCTTCGTCCCGAGCGATATCAGAGACAGGATATGTAGCTGACGTTGCGTTTTTCACCTTCAGCGGTCACCCCCATCGAATTCTCAGTTTGTAAAACTGAGTATCAGCTGCGGCAATTGCAAACTTGTCTGTCTGTCTGTCTGCCTGTCCGCATGGCTTATTTTTTCGAAGAGTTTCCAATGGTCGATATATAAGGTCGTTACAGATGATATCCATACGACGTATTCGACCCTTTACACTGAAACATACCGTACCACCAGGAAAATTTAGCCATATAATATACCCACGACACCGTACCATCGTACCATACCACATACTGTGTTTTCCCCGTACCATACCGCCAACATACCATACCACATACGGTGTTTTTTCCCGTATACCATACCACCAACATATACCATATCATGTACCATGTTTTTTCCATATTGTAAATCAAACCGTGTAGTACCATCATACCAGGTACCATATACCAACATACGATATCACATCAAGTACACAAGAAGAGCATGCGTTGAAAGTGCAAGGTGATGAGGTAGATGATGAGTAAGGTGAAGGTGCAAGGTGGTGCGGCGATATATGAGGAGGTGAAGGTACAAAGGGAGACCGATGGCACCAGGGAGCAGCCTACGATATCCACCCGTGAACATCCAGGACAATCAGTGTCCATGCCTTATCCTAGACACAGAATCCGACGACTTGGGTGATCACCTTTTCGTATCGAAAAATAGCAAGCTCTCTGAATTCAAGAAGTTTTCCGCGACAACAAACAGCAGCAGAACGATCGATGAGTTGGATGGTGACCCAACTGTATACTTTCGTTGCCTCGCGCCCAACGCGCGGTTAGCGGGCGGCGCATCTCTCCGTGGCCAGACTACAGTCGGCTGGCGCGGGTTTGGGCATAGAGACCCACAGAAGCGCACTCGGCGCGCACCTCTCGGTGGATACGTACTCGTAGACTACAGCAGCGGCACAGCAGCAGCAGTCAGTCACATTGTCAAGTACAAAATACCAAGACAAGTTGACCTTTAAATCACACTCGGCACGTCTCGCCGCCGCCAGACCGAAGAAAGGCAGTCAGAGTTGGCTCGGACGCTTGAGTCGTACGCGCAGTGCAGCGCACCCAGCGCGTCTCCTCGCGGCACCAGACCACAACAACAGCGGTTGGTCTCCGTGTTGGCTCGAATCTGTGCGCGCACAGTAAATCCGATTTTTTCGCATTGATAGGAAGACTGGGACTGAAATATTTTTAGACGTAAAAAAGTCACAAAAAATGTCAGAGGGGAAGATGAAACTTTAATGAATTAACCAATCAGCGCTTATCAAAGAACAAGTACGTCACGAAAAAACTCTTCATCATTTGGTACCATATACGTGGTACCAGGTACCAGATACCAGGGTAGTATGGTACGAGAGGAGCTGCAGCGTGTGGCTCGAGAAGGGCGGAGCAACACCCAAAAAAAAAGACACGACGAGTGCTTGAGCAGCAGCGCAGCAGAGCACAAACGGGCGCTTGAGCGTGGGGGGGGGTTACTGGTGCAGCCCCTGCCGGGCCTGGTTGAAGGTGGATCTGCTGATCCTGGCGCGGCTGCTGGCGTTGCTGACCCGGCTGCTGCTGCTGCTGTTCATCCTACTGCTGCTGCTGCTGCTGCTGCTGTGGTGTAAGATGTTCCAATCTACAGCCATCTAACCCGGTCACAGCTGACCTCCGCCCCCGCGATGCCACGGCGGATAACAGCATTCGCTCGGGACACGATCGCCGCCGCCTCGTGGACACTACGACCCGTACGCTGCAGATATGCCTCCCGGTTCGCTTGGACATATATAACTACATCAATTCGTACTCCTGTTCTAAAACGAGCATGTCATTCGAAAGGTATGGGCCTGTGTGAGGTGTCTGTACGACATCAAGATCCAATTCATCTCCACCCCAGAGAAATATCGTATACAAAGTTCACTATGCACGTACACTAAAAAGTTCTTGGGGGTAGTTTTACTTTTTCAGTTTAAAAAAAAAAAAATTGGCTGGTCGTTTCGAATAGCCTGCCGCTTTTTTAGGTCAAAACAAGCCTCCAGTCCCACCCCTAACTGTTTTGCAAAGTTCACAGCTGAAAATGCGATCGGGCCAAAATCTGAAGCTCAAAAATAGTATTTCACAACTGTCTGCTGCTGCTGTAGTCTACGAATACGTGTCCACGGAGAAGTGCGCGCTGAGCGCGCTTCTCTCGGTCTCTAGGCCCGAGCCCGCGCCAGCCGACTGTAGTCTGGCCACGGGGAGACGCGCCGACCGCGCGTCGGGCGCGAAGCAACGTCGCTATACAGTTGCGTCACCATCCAGCTCATCGATCGTTCTGCTGCTGCTACTTGCTGTCGGCGATAACATCTTGAATTTTAAAGACCATGCCATTTTTCGATTTGATCTGATGACCCAAGTCGTCGGGTTTTGGGCCAAAGTCTGATGACTTGCGCAATCGGATTTCTCATATGGATCAATTTCCGCTCGTCGCGTCACTGCTCTCTTATTCAGACTGGAGCCTGAAGAATGCTAATACCAGGTATATATATTTTTTCCCGTTTATGGCCCTGTTGTTGTTAATTTTTCCTCCGTCATGCCACATGGCCCCATGTGCTACGTACTGAGGTGCACACAACCTCATATTGCCTCCCGCACGTGCACCTACATATATATATATATCTGAGCATTGAACGCCAGTCTGGCTCGAGATCAAGCCCTACTGTGCTGCTGCTGCTGTTCAGTTTGTGGTAAGTGCTCCAAACGCTGAGGCACGCACCGAAAACGCGGGCGAGGAACTCGGACTTTCGGCATTTTGAAAACCGCATCTTGTGCGTGTTTCTGGCGTGATTTTTTGCCCGCTGTCTGAAATTAGTCCTCTTCTATTCTTTCTGTTGATCCAGAATCACATCCAAGTTATTAAACTCATTTATCGAGTTTTCTGCCCAAAATAAACTTGTACGTATCTATGCTGAGGTTTTGGGGTTATGTTGCGACACGGGTTATTTTGCGATACGTTCGGCTCTATTATGTCAAATATTCGATGGCCTTTCTTCCTTTTGGAAGGGCATGACGCGGAGAGTGGCCGACAAACAATAAACAGATCGAAATTTTTGCTGTGCGGAACTGCTTGTTGGGGATCACGACCCCAACCGACACGTCGCAGCCGCAGTACTGCTGTATCCAGAAAACCCGCTGTATTATTGCTGAGCAACCGATTGGGGGCCACGACTCTCAACTACGACCCTGACATTTAGCTTTTTCGATCCTCATGCGTGAAAATACATAAATCTCCTTTCCTCTTCTGTCGAATACTTTGTAACCGTCGTGCGTGTGTCAGATATTTTTCAGTGCACAAACGAGTACTCGTAGGCAGAATGTGCTTGTCCACAAAATGCGTCGGAAAAGTCCTGTTGTTGCGGAACTGCTTGTAGGGGATCACGATGCCGACTGGTCTCTCTCGTCTCTCTCACCAACTCCTCCTGCGTCTTCACGAAAAAAAAGTCGAGCAAACTGAGAACAGCGCTCGAATGCATTTATTTGAGGGCAATAACAATCAAATACTGTGCTGGTAATTGGCTTGTCAAGTTCGAAGATACATCGTTTGCGATCCAGTGTATTAACGGATAGTTACAACAAACCTAATATTGTACGGGTGCTAGGGGCGTCTTCACGGGCCTGCGCTAAGCGTCGGAAGCAATATCACCTTTCGGAAAAGCTATAATTCGTTTCCCCCCTGTCTCGGCCACCACGCTGCATGTAGTTTTGTCAAGTGGGGACAGGGGCGCGGAGGGGGGGGGGGCGTAATATACCATAAACCACTTGTCATCTGCCCACTGCCTACGCAGCAACCACATGTGGACGCTTTGTGAATCTGTGCATTGTTTGTGATGGCTGCTGGTAGCCGCAAGGGTTGCCACCCTGCTCGTGCGATCTGCGGTGTGGGCAGGTGTGCATGTACGCTGCTAAGGATGAGGTGTTTTGTTTTCGTCGATAGAAGAGCTCGTGCCTTTTGCCTGTCGAGGAACATTATGTCTCAGGCGGCAAAGTTGCACGGGTTACACGGCGCGTACCGCCGTTTGCATGCAACCGGCCAAGACTGACGCTCTCAGCTGCTGCAGCCGTTGGACACGTTCTGCAACGCCCGCCGCGTGACCAACGTACCCGTCAGAGCCATCCCGTGCCTTGCGCGGTTAGCACTGTTGTCGGGTGTACTCCAATTGCGCCCAGACTCCGCTGACAGCCTATCAATAGTCCGTACTTGTCTGCCAATTGCCGTAGCAACGCCCTCCCACCCCTCCCGAGCATATGACGCACGACTGCTGACTACTGGAGTCGTAGCGCCGAGCATCTTATGCACGACTACTGATTACTGAAGTGGTAGCGTGGCCAAGTCGTCGATACCCTCTGAGCCGCAGCAGTTTCGCTTCTCCTAGGCTTCGCGTTTCGCACGGCCGCCCCTGCGCGTCCGATTTCCGGTGGTGGTAGCGGTGTCAACGGGGGTTTCACCCGCGCGTCGACACCAACAGCAGTAGCAGCAGTAGCAGCGGTGGTGGTGGAGCAGTACGGACCGCAGGAGAACACAGCTATTGAGGCCTTGGTGGTGTTGTTGATAGTGCCCGCCCGCCTGTGGGCAAGAGGTCGCACCTCATAATAACAGCAGGGGCAGCAGCTCGGGCTCCCGACGAGGAAACAGCAAGTGTGCCAGCTTCATTCTAGGAACACGTATATAGACGCCGTTTCCGTTTGCGCCGCCTTCTCCCCGGGTATGTCCTCGAGAACAGACGCTACTAGAGAGCTCGTATCGAATTGTGGATTTCGGGCCAACGCTTCCTGCAAGTCATCCACCACAGAGGTACCAACTGTGGAGTTACGATGTCAACGCAGCTGACGTTTTTTACGACCAGCCTACGCGCGGTAGGCGCCGACGCCGAGCTCTCCGATGTCCACGTCGGCACAAAAGCAAGTCAAGCTCCATTGTGCACGTAGCGTCGCCCCCGCCCTCTGCTGCCCTGATTATCTCTCCGGAACCGGCGACCGTTCCTCGTCATGTACACGCGGGTAAGCCAGGTTGTTTTCTTGTCTCTGCTCGGCAAACCTCTGGTGTGTTTGGGTGCTTAAGACGACAAAGGGCCCGCCGATTGCAACGGAGTTTAGGTCTGCTGCGTGCGAGGGTAACGTTGCATCCGCCTGTAGCTTGTGGACTTACTTCCTACCGACCAGGACGTCGGAGAGCTCGGTATCGGCGACTGTCGAATGATGGGTGTACGTGTAATGTGCACACAGCCCGCAACGTGATTTTCACACGGCCAGGCATCTGAAGTGTTCTCCTTTTGGGATTCCCCCTAGACTGCTTGGTAGCTGATCAATTCACGTATAGTCTTCCGTGAGTATGCCATCACAGCTTGCATCCGGCGTTGCGTTTTTCTGTTGACAATACGGAAAAACCTCAATGGTTTTCGTTTTGCCCTGTGGCAGGCAATTTTTTTTTATGGCGTTAGTATGGCGCCGACACAGTGGTACAAAACTGTGAGGAAAGAAACTTGACCTTCGCGTTCCGATAGAAGACGCGGTCTCCCCCTCCACCCACCCCCTGTCCTCTCTTCCCTTCAGAGCAATGCCACGGTAAGGGCGGTGCCTTTTTTGCTTAGCTCCTCACATCAGTAGCTCAATGTACTCACCCGAGAAACTTGGCTTCGAAGAAGGTTGTGAGCGCACAACCGAACCAACATTGCTGCGCGCTATACTGCATACCTGGTAGTCCTAAAATAACTACTTCAGTACGTAGGAAAAGTATCATACTCACCGGTATACTAATAGTTACTCACTTACGGAGCTCCACCGGCCAGAAAAAATGCCTCAGATTGCAAAAAGGTGCAACCTCGACCATGAGCCTTCATTCAATTATCGGCGGTACAGCTCTCGTACTCTTACGCCCCCCCCCCCCCAGCAAACATGACCGCGTACACGTGGTATGGCGAGAGGAGATGCAGCTTTCTAGAAGAGTTTGACCAGCTCCATGGCACTTGTGATCATTGGTCCTTGTGCCATTGCGCTGCTTTTGCCGACAGCAGCTTTTAGGCGTGTTCACCGATGAGCGTACATACGTTGGTGAGCAGCAGACCGTGAGCGGCACCTACGACTTAATTTTCGGTAGGCGTCTACTGCGCCACCTTGAAAAAACATACTCACCGTACGTACATACCAGCCGTTTCTGATTTAATTCACTACGACATGCATAGTTACTAGTCGCCCCCGTGGTTCAGTGGTACTCACGCGCCGGAGGTAGCAGCAGCTAGGTGTGCTGTTGCAGCGGGAGCCGTGGGGTAAATTGGCACACGACCCCTTTTGTAATATGTGAAAATGTGGTAAATTCAAGCTTCATTGTTACCAATCCGCTGAAAAATAAAAGAATATAAGGTGTTCTTATAGAGTCTGTAGCGGCATTAATCATGAGCTCGATTCTCGACGCCGACGCCGACGATAGTCGTGTTTAGAGACTGCGTTAGTGTCTCTAGAGCAATTCGAATAGCGGTAGAAGGAGAGCCGCGCGAAACGCGCCTAGCGTGAGGAAGTACAACCATAAAATACTGTACAATCACAGGGAGTGCCGCACCCAATGCCGCATGAAAGTGAAAAGCAAGGACTGGTTCCGGTAGGGAGGAGATATCCCCATCTGTGACCGCGGACCTCAGCAATAAAGCAATGCTCGGTACGGACAGCAATTTCAAAAGGGGCACTTATCTATTTTAGTTAAACCAGTCAACAGGATCAAGGATGACACTGCTCCGGCTTCGAT
The DNA here is from genome assembly GCA_031213475.1 of Nereocystis luetkeana. Classification (NCBI taxonomy): domain Eukaryota; class Phaeophyceae; order Laminariales; family Laminariaceae; genus Nereocystis; species Nereocystis luetkeana. The sequence continues at coordinate 4,502,695 of JARUPZ010000003.1, read as the reverse complement.
TGTGTTGCTTCGCAACTATTTACCGCCCCATCGATCGCCCTCTTCCGCCAAGCACGATGCCAACGCACCGCCACGCCCTCCCCCACCCACCCACCCTTCCGCCTCAGAGTAATAATTTCAACGGGTTCCCCAAGCCTTGAGACGAGAGCGCACCCAAGGACGACCCCAAGCGTAGCAGCGTTGCCGCAAGATGCAGACGGGCTAGCTGAGAGTGGCGTCGAGATGCCGTGGTTTCGTCGTGCTGCTTCGGCGTTAGGGGTTGAATTTGCATGGATGCCGTACGCGTGTGATGGGCACACTTACTGATATCTTGTGTTTCTGGGGTACCTGGTGCAACACAAGCCTTGCGGTCAAGTTTGTGTTGGTTTTGTTTCGTTTGCGTGAAACTCTCCCGGGGTTGTATTCTCGACAGGCTGTCGAATGCTGCCAGCACGTAGCAGGCCGGTTTTGTCTGGTTTCCTCGCGGTCAGTCTTATTGTGGGTGGGTGCACGTGCACTTTTATAGGTGTATCATTGCGTACCTACTGAAGTAGCAACTGCCCTGGTACGGCCTGATTCTAGGCGCAATTTTGTGGTCAAACTAGTAGGCGGAGAAGGCAGGCGTTCAGTTTTCCTTTTCTATCGGGCAGAGTTTTTTTTTTCGGGTACAGCAAGTCAGTATGGATCACCCGCACCCGATATTTTTGCTCGAGGGTCGGTTGCCCATGACCATTCTGATTTGTTCGTCGGCGACTGCTTGGACGAGGGGTAACGCGGTCCGTCGAATGAAGATAGCCCCTTTCACACTACTCAAGATAACGGTTTAGTGTGCGAGGTTTCCCGGTATTGTACTCTATTGCCAAGTGGGTGGCATATAAACTGAAACGTGTCCAGCATTGTTTGTGTGCTTCGATACCTTGTTGCTTTCTCTGATGTTTGGCTATGACATTAATACATACCTGTCATGTAGAAGTACCAGGTACCTGATAGCAGGTTCCGCGCGTTCCGTTTTGAACGGATAGTCTACGCTTCGAGAATACAACGTGATCACCACTTTTGACATTTTAATACCCTGCCATACCGGCAGCGGTGTTTGCGGCAGACAGTTGGCTTGCGCCGGTATTTGTTAGTTTTTCGTTTGTGTGTGTGAGGTGCTGTAGTACGTATAGGCCAGTGCTCGGGTTCATATTAGGAAAACACATCAGAAGTAATACCAACCCCGTGTGTCCAGATAGACACCCATACCTCAACGCTCGCGCCTCAGCCGGTGAGCACGGTCGGAAAATATCGAAAGACGACAACCCTGACGACGGAGCAGTCAAGGAAAGCATCTGAAAGCATGTTTATTGTTAATCTGTTCACCATTTACCAAGGTGAGGGGAAGCGATGTTAGCATCACTCAATATTCTGTATCGTTTCCTCCCCCTTTGCCGTGAGCTGTCGCGAAGCAAACAGCGACGCAAAGCAGCTCTGTCGGTGTACACCAACCTGACTGCAATACCGACATACCCCCTCTCCCTGGTTGGTGAAAAACCCGACGTGCTCCGCCCCGGCATTGTAGGGATGCGAGGGTACATACGACTACGGCCAAGCATGACAATTGAGTACACCCCCCTCTCCACCTCTTCCTGTCATACTCGTTGTACTTAGTGGTGGATTCTATGCACGTATATGGGTTGAGCGACAAGCCTGCCTCACACCGAACACAATATCTCTAGCCCTTTCCTGTATTCCATGAAAAATCTCTCAACAACGCCTTGAGCTCGGTAGCATTGACCAGACCTACTCGAATCCAGACTTGTGTCCACAACCACAGCAGTAACAACTGTACAGATACGTGCTAAAGTGATATACGTACAGCGTACACTGAAGACTAAACATTTAACACTGTAGTTACAGCACACGAAATAATAGATCGGCACGTGGAAACCGAATATCAGGATGTCTTGCTCGCCTACTCCCCAGAACAATAAACTGTGAATAGGGTGGTCAGTAAACACACTGGCTGAATCCTACAGCAGTCAGCAACGGTAGACTAAATGCTGAAGGTAAGCGGGCACACATGAACAATTAACGCACAAAAAACAAATCCGGGAGTATCATTTGAATAAACACAAAACACGTTTCTGGAGTTTTCAGACTCACCCCCTCTCCCAGGAAACCAACATAGCAACCTACGCTGCAGCCATGGTACGCAAAACGAAAATCCAGTGTAACCGTCGAACAACTGGCACTCGTGTGTCTCAGCGACGTCTAGGGTGGGTACCCTAGCCCCAACGGTTTATTCACAACACCCTCGGGCAGAAACTGATAACCGTGACACCAACTGAAACGCCGGCCGCCAAGTGGCATCCGCGTGGCTTAGTGACGTCTAGGGTGGGTGGGTGGGTGGGTGGGTGGGTGCCCTCGGCAGTAGCCGTAAGCTCCACGTACTAAACGGCCGGCCGCCGCTGCCTCCCCGCGTTACTCCTTCACTCTGCCCACGCCCTTCCCACCTTTCACATCTATGTATGCCCAACAGGAGAGTGCAAACACGCTCACAAGTTCCAAACGGGAACGTATGGCACAAACGGTACCAGGCAAGATCACAATGAGTGCGGAATGCTTGCAGGCATGTCATATGTACAGCACTCCCGGCATTTACTACTGACCTCTACTCCGGTCCTCGTAACGACGTCAAAGAGTCGCGGTTTATCTGCTTCTTACGAGTACAAAGACTGCCTCTAAGACGTTGACTGTGTACGGCTACAACGATACAGTAGTCTGAACTCCAAGACAAAACGACACCAAAGAACACCGATCGATCACACGTCACGAGCTACATAGATGAGGCATCCACCGCCCGTTCGAACCTTCAACAGCGCACGCTGTTACACACACCAAGCCCAAGGAAGGGCCACACGATCCCACCACAATCGCGCCAGCAAAGGCCGGAGTCAGCGGCCCTACCCTATCAAAGGCACCACCCACCTCTTGATACCCCGCTACTGGAAACGCCTCCTATACCGCCCCCGCAATTCGCATGCAACGCCACCGCTATACGCGCGGGCCGGCCTCTGCATCGCATTCGCCTGCAACCGTTGAAGGGCCAAATGGCAGTATACACCTGGTACACTACTGTCGCCACCAGAGCCTAGGCGAAATCGCTACACTTTGCCGCGTTCGGTTGTATTCGGTAGCAGCGGTGGCGGTGCAAGCGTAGCGAGGCTTCCGCTTCTGTATAGTCTTCGAATGAAAATTGTATGCTCGTTATGTCAGCCCTATATCTGCATTTAACGTCGTCTGTGATTTTTCCACCACTATTTTCCTCACTTTTACTATACCCAACCGAATTTTGCAGTCCTTTTCCGAGAGCGAACCCGCCGCAGCCGCTGCTCCCTCAACAAAGTCGCGTCTCTCTCGGCAGGCGCCGTCGCGTCCAGAACGTCACCGAGGCATGGAGGCAATGCCTCGACACACACTATGCCAGTGCCGCCTGACGGACTGCCTTCTCCCACGAGTCAACAGTCGCTGTCGCTGCCGCGATCGGCATTTCCGCCTCCCTCGCAAAGACCTCCACTGTCCGCACGACTTCCTCGGCCGCGTCCTTGTTCCCGCCGGTGTCTCCTTTCCCGGCGATCTCCATCTTGTCCGAGCGCTGGCCTTTCTCGCCGAAGACCTTGATGTCGCTCAACACCACCATCAGCTGGTCGAGAGTGGAAATGGCGGATGTTGCTGCTGCCGTCGCCTTTGCTACCGCGGTTGAGGTCGTCTTCGCCGCCGCGCGCCCGAGGTCCGACGAGGGCTCCACCCGGGCCTTCAGGCGTTGTGCGGTGCTCATGGCACGCTCTATGGTAGCGAGGGCGACCGTCAGCCTTGACTTCCGCCTCCGTCTCGGGCCTGTGGAGCTATCGTAAATCCACGTGTGCTCGGCTGCTTGGACCGCAGTTGTACGCTCGTGCGGGTTTCTGGAGAGGAGCTATTCCAGCATGGTACACATGGGTGCAAGAGCGGATAGGGCCAAACAAGTGGTAGCGAAATGTACCGTTAGGATGCGGCACACTATCGCAGCAGCAGCGTTTGAGATACGGACAACAGTGCTTCATACAAGCCACAGAGCTTCAGGCAGTATACCGTAAACCTGTTCACAGGTCGGAAACTATCTGCAGCCATTCGGCGTTGTGGTGACACGTCAAAACTTCACAGAATATCGCGAAAATGGTTTCCCTCGAAGGGATGATAGGTGCAATGAAGTAGCAAGCATCTTCCGTCCTCCTTGCAACCCCTCCTTGCCCCGGCACATCCAATAGGCCCACCCACCCGTCCACCCACCCACCTTGGAAATGAAATCCCCGCCTTTATCCCCGACAAGGCGCGTGTTCAGGTTGTATTCGCCAAGGAGGATCTTTCTCTGAACTTCCCTTTGGCTGCTGGTGCCGCCAGGCGTCTCCATCGATCCTGACCTCTCTCGGTAGCCGGTCACGATCGAGCCGCTCGTGTTGCTCACACCTCCGCTGTTGTTCCCGCTGCCCGACTGACCCGCACTGCCGTCGACACCATTGTGCGGCACGTGCCCGTCGTATCGACCTCTGAATTCACAGAAACAGCCCGACAAAGAACCGTTCGGCGATAGAGACGGAGGTTGTGCGTTTAGGTAGAAGTTAAGGTACACTATATAATAGCAGGAATAGCGACGTGAGAAGGAAGATGATCGTGAAGCAAAACGGTCTCGGTGAATCAATCGAGGATGGGGACAACGGCGGTAAGAGGGAAAACACGAACTGTCAATAGGCGGTAAAACGGGAGCAGACACAGATCGTGGGACGCATGCTGAATGCCAGTGGTTCTCACGTGAACGGGCGTGAACGGTGGAGCAGCTCAAATGCGACCACTCCTGTGGCCCACATGTCCACCGCCGACCCGTACGGCAGCCTCTGGATGAGCTCTGGTGCCATGTAGGGCTGGTGGGAAATAGATGCACCGCACAGAACCGAATGCGAAATCAGCTGCACTTAGTTTGGTGGAATTGTCAGGGAGTACTACTGTACGATCGAGTCCCGGGGCTCCGCGTTTCAGCAGTGTTAAAATACGTGCTCTATCTGGTTTCGAAGTGATCTTGGTGTGAATGGCGGTGGTCCTGCCCTACCTGCAGTTCGTTCGAGACGACACAAGCAAAGCAGCGGGAGCAAAAGTCCAAGACATGCTTAAAGCAACGACGAGCGAATGCTGTTATTTTGTGCCGTCGCACCACATGCTGATACAGGTAAGTTGGAATACGCCTTTACAGGGGCCTCCACCGTGTGGCACATTGTATCGTGGGCACGTACTACTATTGTTCATGTAGTGCTGTGCTAGCCGTGTGAAACCTTGACGATCAACCTCGGCTCTAGAGCTGTTGATGAATTACACTCCCACTACCATGCCGAAACTGAAACTACTTCGCCTTTTTCTGGCAGGAAAATATTATGTGGTTCCTTTTTCTGCGGTTTGACATATTACCGTCCACCGCTAAAGCCAAATCGCATAGCAGTGTTCCCCACTCCTCAAACCGTATCGGGGAAGAGGCCGTCAACGACGTTCGAAGCTTTGAAACGTTTTGGAAACAGCACCAGGGTATCTGTTACGTGCGCACTTATTTTCTTCGTAAACAAATGTCCGCGGTGGGCAATCGTACCAGCGTGCCGCATGCACTCTCCCCGCTGAGAAGCGTCCCATCGGTCGTGACTGCCAGCCCGAAGTCCGCCAGGAGCACCACTGGTATAAAACAAAATCAAGCGAAACGGGAAAAGCAAACGACGTATATTAATAGTAGTAGGTGAGCAAAATCAGATCAAGACGTTTGGTCCGGTTAATCGGTCCGGTTCGTCTGCGAGATCGCCCGTCCCACACTGAGAAGTTCGAGCGCCAGCAATTTCTCTGCTTGAATGATGTATCGTGCCATTTGAACGGGGATTGACCCGTCATGATTGGTGCTTCCAACCACCAAGAGGCCAATATCGTATAATTAGAGGCCAGAGCTGTACCGGCAGACCACCTCCGTCCCCTCTTGCCCCAACCCTGGTGGTCACGTGCACATTGCTGGTATGTTATGTATCCGTATCGTGAGGAAGGCAGGGGGTGAACAAACAAGTCTGAATCACGTTACGACGGGTCGCCATACGGTTGCACCCGACACAATGATAGTGTGTTCCGGACATCCGACTACAAGCGGTTTGCGAGGAGCGGTGCTCCAGGATATTTGCCCTTTCCTTGTCAATCGTCACAGCGCGTTAAAATTGTACGAGGTTGGGCTGCTGCGAAAAATCTTGGTACCTCGAAAAGCTAACCGCAACCGAAGCACCACGCAACGAGGCGGTTTACGAAGCGGCTGCAACAGCCACCTCGAAGTGAGAAAGATAGACCGAACTCGGGAGTGAAAAAGGCTAGCCTGCCCAACGTCGGTTACTCACCATGTTTTTCACTGATGAGGATGTTCCCGGGTTTGATGTCCCGGTGAACGATGTCCCGTCCGTGGACGAATTCCAGCGCGGAAACTAATTGTCGAACGATGCTAACGGCGTGCTTCTCGGCCACGACGGCCCCCTGTCGGTATGCATAGCATAGAGGATTTGGAGGACGAGATAAAACGCTTTGTCGTGGCAGATACAATCAGACGTCCGACAGAAGACACCCTTGCACACCACTGGGTTTACTACTGCACACCAAGGCCTTCTACGATAAATGGGACGGCTATTTACCAACGGTAGCCGCTTCCTCTTGGCGGCAAGGCGAAATCGTGCGCGTGCTTATGGCGAGCTGCACGAACTTACCTTGATCATGCCGGCGAGGTCGCAGAAGGCCTTCGGCATGAGAATGCACAGCCTGTACCGCGGTACAGCACGTTGGGGGTGAAACATTTCAAAATCATACCTGGTACGCCACATCATTGAAACGTCGCTACATGCTTACGGGTCAGACCACCGCAGCAATACTATTGCAGGGTACGCTGTGTGTTAAAACAGTAGTGAGTGCTTCCGCGGCGTGAATTGTGAGGAACCAAATATAGCTCCTGAAAAACGTGTTGGACTGTTTTTCGTATTTGGCATTGGTGTTAAAAACACCACCAGCTGTGAGTTCGGCCGACAACCAACTTTGCGAGAAGAGTGCTGCGTCGGCCGCGCCTGTTCTAAGACTCGTTGTAAACAAAATGCAGGTATCTAATTCTCTAAAATCGTATTTGAAGGTATGGTACTTGTAGCTCAGACTTACAGTAAAGGCAGCTTGCAGCTTGAACTGGTCTGCTTCATGGAGCAGCCTTCGGCCGTTGTACATTCAGCGCAAGGAAAGCATTTGTTCCATATTATAGAGAAAGATAAACTCTGACGTAGGATATACCGGTACTGGTTTCGAAGAAAACGTGGTTGGAATTAGCAGTGCTCCCCCCTTCGCGTTTTTCTGTGTGCATCCGCCAGCTTTGTTTCTTGCAACGGGGGTGTAGGTGGCAAAATTTTGACAACCGCAGCGCCCCCCAGTTTAGCTAAACGCCGAATCGCGCAAAAACGGTTACTTTTTCGTCTATTCCAAACTAGTCGTGGTGACGCCACCAGGTAAACCACACCTGATACCAAGCACTATTTTGGAACTTCGTATTGCACAAAATCAACTATTGCTGGCTGATCCGACAACCCACTTCTTCAACCCGTCCTGAGGCGGCCGGCCAAGAAGGGCCTGCCACCAAGCTTTCGACAGGTGCTAACTCTACCGCACGTCAAGAAATATATTCATTATTATGGCTGATAACACGTGCTACTAAATGTTCGCAGGGTGAAAATGTATGGTGCTTCGGTGTTTCTGCACGAAATACAGGAGTTTTCCCCGGAGATCGTCTTGGGTGCTACAGTATGTGCACCCATGCTGCTAGCATACAGTAGGTCCCATAATGTAGCTTGGCTTTCGACCACAACGTACCATACACATGAGTCGTTGCCCAGTACTACCCGATAGAACGCGATTTGATTGTGAACTAACCTAGTGGGCGTCCGGATGAACCCGTAGAAGTCCACCACGTTAGGATGTGCCGAGCACTGTTCGAGGATGTCCACCTCATTTTTAGTTTCTCGCTCCTGTAAACCGGAAGCAAGGAAGTGTGTGTGTCACTACGTGAGTATAGGAAACTGTGCGTCCAGTCGAAATCAGCAGCGCGCACAACCGGGCGGGGGATAGAAATATGTTACATAGAACGGGCGCTGGGGTAGAGAACGCAAGCCGCTATAGTAGTGCTCCTGTATTTTATAGACCGGCTAGAGGATCATATGGCCTGGCAGTTCGGTCGCGATTTCCTTTGCACGTCGTCTGGCATGTCTCCCGTCCTACGGAGGTATATATATATATTTATTTTTTTCTCATCCCATTCATTATCTTCGCACATCTTCTTCTCTCTCTCCTTCCAACTCGTAACTCAGATCCGGGGTCACATAGTAGGCTCTTCTCCCCCCTTCCCGCTACGGTACGTGCCTTCATTTTTTATCGCGAGAAGATTTCAGCATTTTCTTCCCTCCTCAACTCGCATCGAATTGTGCCTACTCACGCTGCAAGGCGCTCTCAACAATTTAGTCCTTTTTTTATTTTTGCAAATAAAGTCAAAGTCCCACCCACCTGGGGCTCGAACCCAGGACTCAAACAAGTAGAATTCGAGGTTAACCACTTGAACCACCGGGACGACCGGCTAGGTATACGTGTGTCTCATCGTCGTTCTTCGCTACTGTGAATCAACAATAAATGAGGCATGCTTGGTAGAGCGATTCAGTCGAACGAGTGAATGGGTATCGACGAACGCTGGTCGAAATGGTCGCCTTCGTCGGTGTATTGCCGGGGTCGCGCTGTTGTTTTCCGAAAACGAGACGGAGCGAAGAGGGCGGGTCAAAATATGTCACCTCGGTGGGGTTGGTCCTCGCCATGATCTTCATCGCCATGTGCTCTCCTCCCTTCGTCATAACCGCAAGCACTATCCCTGTCCTCGCCATACGTGAACGTGAACGCGAGAAGTAGGGTGTGCAACACGAAGGTTGCACCGTCGAATGTTGACATGAAAATCACAGGGGGGGCGGAGGGTGTGCTCAAGTCATACATGATGGCCGGGAGGGAAGGAAAAACTGGCATTCACTGCAGGTCTTTGGGAGCAGTTGTATTCCAAGCACGGCGTTAAATAAAACGTTCTAGTTGCAGCGCTCAGCATTAAATATCTGCCATGCGGAAGATGGAGGCGAGCTTTGATTCCCTGCTGTGTTGTATCAGGCTGTGGACGTTAGACCAACGACGCTTGCAACTCGTCTGACGGCAGAGTAACTCGAATTGGTTTTGGCACCGTGTTGAATTGTTAGGCTCCGTAAATAGAACTATGGCCTGGAAGCCAGCTAGAAGCTGGGGTTATTTTCACCAGCTACCACAATCTGTCCAGCGAAGAGGAGAAGTGTCGAAAGAGCAAAAAAAGCTTGCCGCGAAGCATGGTCGCATTGTAGTTCGCTATCAGCTACGGTAAGCATTGCATGCCGTTCAACAGACTTACCGAAGGAGCCGGCGCCAAGCTCATTGTGGCCTGGTACGTCGTGAAGAAAGCTTTGTTCCCAGGAGCACAGAGCGTCATTTTTGCGTCCTTCCGGCCTGAACTTGGCCGGCACCGGAGACCCGAATTCTCTTGCTCCATTACCGAGGTTGGCGAGAGTTGTGTCGCCAGCCGAATCACCCATGTTTCCCTCTCCCTTCTCCTCCCGGCCTTCTTCCCCTTCGCCATCCCTCTCGTGCCCCCGGTCGATGCAGGCACTTGTTGCCTCAGCAGCAGCACCAGGAGCAGCAGCAGGAGTGGTAGCAGCGGCAGCAGCGGTGGAGTACGCAACCGAGGAATTTACGGCGGGTGGTGGTGCCGTTTTGACAGACCCCAAGAAGCTCCGACTGACGGTCCGATATGCACCCCAGACCGTGGCAAGAGCGGCACCACCGAATCCCCGAACGTTGGAACTACGCGCCGCCGGTGCAGCTACGGATGCTGCCTCCGCCTGCGCCTCTACCACCGCCACTTCTTCTCCACCTTCTTCCTCCCTCTCCGTTGAACCCGCCACTTGCTCTTCCCCCGCCATATTCGGGTCCTCTTCCACCTCCTGCACCATCTCCAGCTCAGGTTCCTTCTCCACCCGCTCTTCTCCAGCCCCAACAGCAGCAGCAGCAGCAGCAGCAGCAGCAACAGGAACGGTAGCAGCGGCAGCAGCGGTGGAATACGCCACGGAGTCATATGCAGCAGCTGGTGGTGCCGCCCGGAGGTACTCATTGTGTGTTTGTCTGCCCGAAAAGTACACGCCCCAGTCCATGGCAGGAGCCGCAGCACGAACGTTATATTGAAGAGGCGCCGCTGCAGCTACGGAATATACCTTCGCCTCCACATCTTCCTCTTCGTTTGCCTTCGTCTCCTCTGTGCCCACCACCTGCTCTTCCCCGACCTCCTCTTCCTCTTCAGCGACCGACGGCAGTCGTCTTGTCGCGATCCTTGATCTTGCGCTCTGGGCCACCTGACGGGTATGGCCGAATACGATCGCAGTTTCGTCACTCGTCACGGACGTATGACGTAATAGCACATTGGGTTGAACGGATATCCGTGTGATGGTGCCCACAGCAGTAGGGTGCGTCAAACAAGGGTGTAGCACGGGCAAGGGCTTGGGGACTTACATGTAGGGGGGTGGGTGCCCGCAGCGACGAGAGGAATCGGTTTCACTTGACATGGATCGGAAACTGCCGCAGGCGATCCCAACGACCAATGACGTCATAATCCAGAGGGTTTTACAGTGCTACTGCACTGTAAAAAAAGTTATCCTGTACCTGGTAAGTAGTGCGCAACAATTGCATCCCACTACACTATAGCACGTTTTTTCACAATGTAGCGCGAGATCCACCAAGCAACAGCTTCGTGGTGCAGCAGTATTTGGCTCATCAACAGACACATATCCACCGCAAGATCAAGGCATATAATAACAAGACTGCCCCTCACCGATTCTAAAGACGGAGCTGAACAACGACGGGACGATTATGTTCGGGTTGCTACTACTGTGTGTTAGAGCAAGGCCATACCAACAAGCGCCTTCAAAATATATCACGTCACGGCGCACATCAACACGTCGATACACAAGTCGTTTCACACGACAGGTTTTTAGTCGATAAAATGTGTACCACCTGGTAGGAAGTAGAGGACTGTACCCACAGCACAGCAGTGCTGTACTGTAGCAAGTCTTCAATACCGCTACGTTCCAGGTAAGTACTTCGAATTTATGAATGCCTGCACAAGGTAGCATACACTGCAGCGTGAAATGCCCAACCTCGAGACTGACAACAAACAGCAGACTGCAGATCCTCCGATCGCCAACCCTCACCTTCTGCGGCTGCGGCCGCGACCGCCGTGAATGCGGTGGTGTTGCAACAGTTCTCGTGGGGCGTTGGCGCCTGCTGCGTTTGGATGGAGGAGGCATCAGGAGGCTGTACGTGAGGAAAATCGCAGGTTGACGAGGGCTGCAGTATATCCGACTTCGGTATCTTGCATCCGGAAGGATACAACGTATACGTGTACTGTAGTGGCCACATAGGAAAAGAGATACAGACAGAAGCGCAGGCAATACGAGGTTCGACGCGTGGCAACCAGCAGCCCCCTCCCGAAAGCCAGCGAGACTGGAGCACGGACTATCACGGCGTGGTTGCTTGCAGCAGTGGTTTCCTCAAGGCGCACGTGAAAAGAAATCACACCGCCACTATTAAAGCGAGGCCCACAACCACGAGAACAGGCAGCAACAACACAAACAAAACCGCACAAAAAACAGGTCCACTGCCTGTGTGCACCAAACGTAGTCTATGAGTACAGCAAGAAGGGTACATATCAAGTATCACCTTTTCGTCGTCCTCTTCTTCCTCCCCCCCTTGCGCACATGAACCCATCGCCGTCCCCCGCCGCGCCGCCCAGGCTGCCACAAGCTCGACGCGATGTGAGGCATGTGGCTCCTGGCTGTACCCGGTGGGCGTAAGATTCCGCCGGGCTCCCTGTGAGCATCACACGCAAATGAGAGTCGCTTTTCTTGGTTTTTCGGCGGTGTGTGTTTCATCACTATCTCTTTTCCCTCCCAAATCCAAACAAGTTTGGGGTTTTGGTGCAAAGCCTGGAACGCCGAAAAACGGGCACAACAGACCTCCATGCAACAGGGTATCCTTTACCTTACACCACAGTAGCGTGTTCGCAGACGGTCCTAAGAGCGCCTTTCGCGTGGTAAGCCCCCTGGGATGCGCTTGTGCTATGTTTGACCCAGCCAGCCCTGCACCCTGCTGCGTGTGAGCTTCCAAATTCCACACGGATCCAAGGAGTTGCAGATTTGTGTAACGGTGCTCAGGAGGAGCTCCAATCATTGGAAGGCTTCGTATTTTGGTTCCCAACAAGAACCTTGTACCTCCAGTGCTCCAGTGGTATCACGAGATTTCCTCACTGCTTTCGGCATCTCGGCTCTCAGCTCTCAACTCCCGGCTCTTGGACAGAGGGCCTCCTGTGATGTATGGTTGTGAGATGGATCCTCTGCCTTGGTTTTGGGCGTGGCTGAAGGGACACGGACGATGAGTTGAAAGGTCGGACGATGAGAAAAAGGAGAAGCAGACGACGACAAACACTTCGGAGCCCACGACACCGTAATCAACGGAGTGATGGCTTGTGTCGCATTTTCATCAGCAGTTGATGGCCAAGGCAGTCTGACATCTCTGGGCTACCACGATTCAACCAACACCTGGAGTATTGAAGTTGCAGAGATGCAGAGGACAGAAGTCAGTGCCTGCTATGCTGCGCTGCTGCTATGCCGGCGGACAAGCGAACAGAGGTGCGATGCGAACCACGAAAAAATCTACATGCGTTATACCAGGTATTCAGCAGTCACAAGTCACGAACCAGAACCTTGTTCTTATCTCCAGCCTATTGTAACCCCTAGGAGGTGTTTCACCCTTGGCGACCTTCTGGACAAGCCGTGGTCACAGGTGTCGTCCCTCGCTTCTCCCCCCCGGTACGTGCCTTTATTTTTTGTCGCGCATAGGGTCCAGCTTTCCCGCTGCTCGTCGATTTCCATCGAATCTAGCCAACTCACGCTCTCGCGTTTTCCGCTAATCAATTTTTATGCAAGAAAAAGTCCCTGGGAGCATGCGCTCGATGAGACTCAAACCCACGAATCTGATCTTGATAGGCACGCGGATCACCTATCAAGCCGCCGGGGACGCCGGCACAAAACAATGTACTTTATTGATAGTGCGTAATGAAGGTTGAAATAGGCCGTGATGACTGGTGTACTACTGCTGATGTATGTACAGCAGCAGTATCCGTACCTGCCATTAAAATAGTCTCGTGCAGCAGTACTGTACGCCTGTACTAGGTGAGCCGTGACTGACTGCAATCAGTCATCGGAGCCCATTGCTCGTGTTCGTCGAATGTGTCATGTGTCGCTGCTACGTTCGCAACTGCTCCTGGAATCCACGTGTGCTGCACCTCGGCTGAGCAGAAGGCGAACCTGCGAGTACTTCTTTTACCCCGGCAAGAGGACCCGAATATCCCAGGCACAAGGGTCTGGGTTGACGAGATTGCTGCAAAGGTTGACATCACAGGTGGAGTGTGGCTTGGTGATGCTGCGCGCGATCTGCACGTACTCGGTTGGTGATGTGTCTCGTGTTTCCCCAAGCAGCAGTCGGGATTCGAGTGATAATGTGAACGCGACTCGAGAGACAATTCGACCCTACTCGCCCCTGTACTCGCTGTGCTGTGCTTTTAATACCCTGGGTTGTGGGTTGATGTTGGTGCTGCCTGCTTGTCACCGCCTACAGCAGCAAACTGCGCCAGTGTTGCATCATCTTATCATACATGAGAGTCGCGAGGAATATATACTGCTGTTGTCAAGTTGACAAAACTGCTGTTATTTGGACGAGTGGGGCTAGAGCAGTTTTACTAAGTTTCCACCACTCCACCTCCGGTCTAGAGCAGTTGCCACCTCCGCTCTCTGAGGGCGTACCCTGTGGGTTGTTTCATGGGCGGAGCGGTTTCCTTTCGATTACGAAGAAGACGACAATTCATGGCCGCTGTGTTCCTCAGAGTTGGCTGCCCGCAAGAGGCGCGCGTCGGTCGTGTCGACATATAGATACTGGTGTAACATATGTACTGAGTATATACACCAGCTGGTAATGTCCAACTCAAGACAAACCTGGCGCCGTTGTAGTATGGCGCTGCTGTCGCTGTCTCTGCCTCTCTCCTCTCTCCTCTCTCTTCCCTTTCTCGTTGATTCCCTTATTCAGTTGTAAAGTTTTCTGTTGCATGGGATGGCGGTGTGCGGGGCTGACGTTCTTTGCTGCAGATTTATAAGTTTCAATATTGCTGCTGTTTGATCTACCGGTGCTCTCAGCCGTTGTACGTACGTATATGCTGGCAGTGTACTTAGACTATTGATATTAATAGCGGTATATACAGCACCAAAAACCAGCCCTAGCTCTGGAGTAATGCTGTGCTGTTCGAGACTGCCTGGGGCCACCGCGGGTGTTCGAGGATGGCTGCTCCCAGTACCATAGGGCTCTTGCTGAGATATTCCTCGCACACTGCCAGGCCTGGTACGAGTTGGCCACCGGTGGCCATTATTGTGCCGTGGATGTCATAGAAGGCAGAGCTACAGAGTACTGCACATACAGCTGCGTTTATCTTCATACGGCTCGTATATACCAGGTATACTGGTATGTATTTGAAAGTCTTTACGTACTCATACAATAGTTAGCAACACCGTTTCAGCGGTAAGTCTTCCAGAGTGTTTACTGCTTACAGCTTTGTTTGCTTTTCTCGCGCGACGGCACGCTGTTGTCGTTTTTGCCACCCTGTTGTCATCTCAGCGGTACTGCCCGCACAAACTATATACTGAGTAAAAGCGCTGAACGCCACTTGTCTTGATTGTCATTCCGTTGTTCGTTCCTCGTTTTTCCGTAGTTTTATTTACAGAACTACCTATTAATACATTAATACTACTGCTGTAGAACCAACGAAACAACAGTCACGCGTGACTCAACCGGTAACCAACCGTGATGCTATTATTTGTTCGTGTTGCTTCATTATGTTCTGGTTTGCCTTTCTCCGTCGTATTTAGGAAATTGTGCGCGAGTTATTTTACATATTATTCGTCCTTGCCATATTTGACCACGGAGCGCTTAGACTCTAGGAATAAAGATGGGTGCGGAACCTTGGTGTGTTGAATGTCTTTTGGGGTTAGGAAAATAGTTTAGCGTCAAGACAGAAACGGCAACAGCAACTGCAACTGCAACTGCAACATTGTAGTATCTGCGATAGTGTCACTAAGCGACGACATCCCGACAGCTCAATCATGCGGTAGCAACCAGATGGTGAACAGTTGCGTCTGATTCTCGGAGTACAGCGCGAGCGGAAGCGTATTGAGCATCCTATACCACACGTTGACGTTGACGTATGATCCGGGTACGGTGTACCTTCCGGCAGGAAACTATGCCTGTTGTGCAGTAGTGTTCATCGTGGTATCTATTTGAAGCGCATCTTCAGAGACAAGTTTGATTGATGTATGATGCCCCACGTAACCAGCGGTCACGAATCATCCAGCAGCCATGCTGTCACTCCGTTCTATGTCGCGTCTGGGGTCGCCATTCCACACGCATAATGAAAAGAAGTGCTCACAGTGAGTTCATGTCACGCCTTCGCTTGGGGTGTTTACACTCGTACTGCACTTTTGTAGAGATTCTCGGTGAATTACCCCCCCGCCCCCCGTTCCCCACGCGCTGCTGGTTCTATTGCCCTGATGACAGACGATTTGCGGCTGGCGCGCGTTGGCCTGACTATGAGAACCAGACGGAGGCTATTACCCAGTACGAGCGACTGCGTTACCCAGGTGCGACGTGGGGTACTGCCCTCTTCTCGATCATTCCGCCATGCTGCCAATGGTTGTCGCCACATCGCACTCCGCATCGCTCCCTCTAGATCGCCCAAACCGTCAACAGCACACCCTGTTACACATCTTCTCCGAGGAACGACGGTGGCGGTTGCAGCACAATCGTGCCAGCAGAGGTCAATGCCAGTGCAGACAGCACTATGACAGCCCCCACCCCCACCTCGAAGTTACTTCTTCGCTACAGGAGAAGCCTCCTTTCCAACCCCTAGAATCCGCACGCAACGCCAGTGTTATAGCCGCGAGCCGGGCTTGCGTCACATTCGCGTGCAACAGCACCATCCACACAGCACCAACGCTACGGGTTTGCCGTCACAAGGGACTAGTTGGTGTAATCACCAAGGTTGTGTTCGGTAAGGTACGGGTATGCTCGGTACCGGTACGGACATCGTACCGAACGTACCAAACTTCTCGGTAACGGTATGGACATCGTACCGAAGGTACCGAACTTCTCGGTACCGGTACGGACATCGTACCGAACGTACCGAACTTCTTGGTACCGGTACGAATTTCGTACCGAACGTACCGAACTTCTCGGTACCGGTATAGACACCGTACCGAACGTAACGAGCTTCTCGGTATGGTACGGAAGCCCATACCGGTACCGGTAGCGGTACCGGTGATGCTGGCGATACCGGCGGTGTGTGTGCGGAGCGTCTCTCATATTGCCCGTCCAAAATGGCAATTTCAAAATGCACGTGGAAAAACAAAAATGTTGTATGTGTGCGCGCAACAATGGAACCATTGAATGAGGGCCGGTCTTATCCCTTTTAGAACCGCAGTCCCGTTTTGGGGACAAAACTACTTGAAAATTGAGTGATTTGTCCCCAAAACGGAACTGCGGTTCTAAAGGGGTTATCGAGGGCAAAATAAACGAAAAAAAAACGAAATGAAAAAACGAAAAACAGAACTAAAGAGTACCATGGCACGTAAGTTTTATTGGTCAAATTATAAAAATTAGAAGTAGAGATCCCGATACCTCCGTTTTCACATTTCGTTTTTTTAAGTCCCAGAGGACTTTAAAAAAAACGAAATGAGTGCCAAATAAACGAAATATGGGATACCCAGGGTCGAAGAGGAACATAGGAGGAGCTCGACGCGTTGGGATGAAGTTCCGATAAAGTTTTTACGACCGGTTGGCAAGCGCCCGATGGCCGAGGTAGTGCATATGGCTGCCACGCGGCTTGTCTGCTGACGGCGCGAGCACATATGAGTAGGGAATCACCATGGGGTGCCCTCGCAAGAAACCGGGGGATCAGGAAGTGGCTGTGGCGGTATATTTTTCGACATGAGTCCCACTCAACATTCAAACGTCTACCATCGAACAGCGATGGCCGATACACAAGTTCTAGAGCACTCCGTAGGGAGCGGGTTGGGCCACGAGAACCGCCTGCTGTGGATGGTGCCTTACGTGTGCGAGTTGTGCCGGTCCACCGTCGCTGTCGAGCGCTATCGCCGGGAACCACGTGCTGTGGCGGTTGAGTCATTCCGAAAAATTGTACCGCGTAAAAATTCGACTCGGCTTCTTATTTTTGTTTCGTTTTTTTTTCGTTGTTTTTGCCCTCGTTAGGACTCAACCTGCTGTTTTTTGCGAAAAACGAAAGTCTGTTTTATTTCGGGTTTTTTTTCGGTTTTTTTGCCCTCGTTAAGACCGGCCCTGAAACCAAACAAAAATATTAATATTAATATTGATAATAATATTATACGGAGTAAATCCGAGACTCTCCCCATTGAAAGTCGAAGACAGAGAGACCAGCAAATTCAAATTCAAACAAAAACGACAACCGATTTCAATTTCCAAGGTTGTGTTCGAAAATTCAAGATACGAATTTTTGAATTTCAATTCCAAGCTACGAATTGTCCTGTTGCAAAATCAAAACAGGAACGGCCAACGAATCCTAAAACTTAAAACTACTCCTGAGTCGAACTGAAGTACAGGTGCAAGTACCGAACGGACCACTTGGAACTTGTGCACCCACGCGACCAGTAACCAGGAAAATGCCCAGATATATCGTGTCATGAGAGCGGCTGGTACGCACCACCAGCTGTACCGAGCGAAGAGGGTACTGCTGTGTTGGAGGTGCTGTATGTGTGTGGCGGTACCGGGTGAATACCATGCCTACCTTCCCGATCAGCCCGGTACCGGTATGCTCGGTACCGGTATGAACATCGTACCGAATGTACCGAACTTCTCGGTACCGGTATGGACATCGTACCGAACGTACCGAAGTCCTCGGTACCGGTATGGACATCGTACCGAACGTACCGAACTTCTCGGTACCGGTACGGATTATCGTATCGGTACCACCGGTACCGGTATGGACATCGTACGGAACGTACCGAAAATCTCGGTACCGGTACGGACATCGTACCGAAGGTACCGAAGTCCTCGGGACGGGTACGAACATCATACCGAACGTACCGATATTCTCGGTACCGCTATACCGGAGGTATACTACCGCTGGTACGCCTCGGTATGTACCTTACCGAACACAACCTTGGTAATCACTACACTTTGCCGCCATAGCTTGCAGCCGGTAGCAGCGGCGGCGGCGCAGGCATGGCAAAACTTCCGGTTTTACCCATGACGACGGTCGCAAAGCGGCGTCTCTCTCGGCATGCGCCGCTCCTATCTCACGTCTAGGTGTTGTTTGACATACAGTCTGAGTCGGTGCCTCCTGATGGACCGCTTTCTCCAAGGAAACGACCGTCGCTGTCACTGCTACGCACGCCGTCCTCCGCCCTGGGGAAAAACAGTCCTCACGCCCTCGTCACCGCCCATGCCTCGTTAAGTGGCAGCCTCCGCAGCTGTCTTCTGCCAGCCCTTGGTTTCCTCGGTCATAGCGACAATCTCGCCCGACGTTGCCGCCGCCTGCTGACCGACCTTGAGAAACGATTGGCGCCGGTGCTTCCGCCGCCTATGTTTCTACCGGCTGACCTCGTCTCCGCCGCCGCGCGCCCCGAGATCCGCGAGGGCTGCATCTGCGCTTGTAGGCGTTGCACGGCGCCCATGTCACCCTCCGCGGTAACAGCAGTGGCGACCGTCAGCCTCGCCTTTCGCCTCCATGTCGCGACGATGGTCTCTATGTCTAGCCAAGGGCGCTCGACCACCTGAACCGCGATCGCACGTTCGTGCTGATATCTGGCGAGGAGGTTTCCCGGCATCGCACTGTAGCTGCAAGAGAAGATGGGGCAAAGTATTTTTTTCACATAAGGTACCGTTAGTATACGGTAGGATGTCGCAGCACCATCGAGTGTGGTATTCCTACAAATAAAACAAAAGATCCGCCAATGGTTGAAATTACCCACACGCTTGGGAGTTCTTGGAGGGTTACGGCGCTGCGGCGCTAAATTAAATGTCTACAAGAAGCGCCAACACATTTTCCTTGAAGCGAGGATAGGCTGAACGAAGTATCAAACGGTTCCCGACCTCTTTGTCACCCCCCCCTTGCCTCAACGCGTTGAATAGGCCGACCATCTAAGAGCTGAAACCCCTGCCACTGCCCCCAAGAAGGTTCTTGCTCCGTGGCACTTGCCGAGCACGATGATCCCCCCAAGTACCCTCCGCCTGTTATCACGCTGCCTATACCACGTTCCGCCGGACGTCACCATCAACCCGGACCACTCTCAGCGATCGGCCCCGATTCACCTGCTGCCGCCGCCACCGCAACTGTGGGACTGGACGGATTGATCATCGAATTGCACGATAATATTTTGGGGAAGGACGGGGCGGTGATGGTGACAGAGATTGTGTGAGTCTAGGCGTTCAAGTAAGCTATTTAAGGGCATGCGAATAAGACAGGCGACCGTAAGGTAGATGAAGTAACTTGAAGGTGGGATATATGGCGGTGGGAAGGTTTGACACGAGTCGGCGGTATAACGAGAGCTGGAGGAAGAGAAGGCTCGCTGTAGTTCAACCCAAGCAAACATTATCACACTGTGACGAAGAGGGACGGTTCCCGACCGCTCAGTAGGTCCATGAAAACTACCACCAAATCGGATGCCGTTGGTTCTGCTTCGGTTCTGTGTGACTTTTCTCTCTCCAATCAGCCCTGCAGGGCTCTGGAGTTGGTCAAGAGGCTGCTGTACGGGTAGGGGGTGAATATATGAGCCACGGTATGGGCACTTTTGAGTTTCTCCGCCGCGAATGCCCCTTCCCGTGAGAACGGTAACTTTATGCTATCCTTCTCACATGAAGAGGCGGTCGCGGTGGAGCAGCTCGAATGTGTCCACTTCTGTGGCCCACATGTCCGCCCCCGACCTGTACGGCAGCCTCCGGACCATCTCTGGCGCCATGTAGGGCTGGTTTGAATTAGAGGAATCGCGTAGAACCAAACGAGTACGTAATCAGAGGCGTTCGGGTGGTTGGTATTTTTGTACTTCCATGGATCTGCTGTACGATCGGGTACCGTCCCTTGTCGTTACAGTGCTTGAGGGTTGGCTCTATCTGCTTTGGAGTGCTCTTGGGGTTGGAATAACACGAGTCTATTTTACCTATAGTTCGTTGGAAGACACACGAGCGAAAAAACGAGGGATGAATTCGAAGACATGCTTCGCAAGGCGACGAGCCGTTACCCCTGTGTACTGCCATACGTCATGGCGATTTTGGCATTTGAAAGAAAACGCGCGAGGGCCTCCAACGTGTGGCAAACTGTGTTAGGACTAGATACCACTGCTGTCCTACCGGTATTTAAAGGTGACAACCCCACTTTAAAAAGTAGGAAATGGTACTACCGCCACGAACCATGTCAGAGTGGAAACACGTCGTTCTTTTCCGAATAAAAACAGCGTGCGTGTTCTTTCGCCATGGCATGTCATCTTGTCGTTCACCGCAAACGCCAAATCGGCTATGACACATCTTCCCCACTCCTTATAGACCGTACAGAGGATTGAGT
The DNA here is from genome assembly GCA_031213475.1 of Nereocystis luetkeana. NCBI lineage: Eukaryota > Phaeophyceae > Laminariales > Laminariaceae > Nereocystis > Nereocystis luetkeana. The sequence continues at coordinate 4,481,862 of JARUPZ010000003.1, read as the reverse complement.
CGTCAACAATAATTGGGGAATATTACAGGTACCAGGGTACACGTCACTTGAGCGAGTGTTTTCCTCGTGATTAAATCGTGGCGGTATATAAACGATCGTATCGGCGGGCAGCAAGTGCCCTCCGTGCTGCAGATCCTATGGCTACCGTCCAAATTTCTTTCTGGTTTGACGGAAATATTGAACGAAACGGGAAACAACAAACATCATGTAGTGCGCGAAGAATTCAAATGAGGACGTTTGGTCCGGTTAATGGGTTCGATCCGTTTGTGAGAGCGCCCGTTCCCTACCGATACTTAGCGGTGCATACGCGAGCGCCCGTATTTTTCCACTCCAAATGTGCCGTTTAGACGTCGGCTGACCCCTCGCGATGACTGATTTTAGCCACCACTTTGTCAGCATCGTATCATATTACAGGTATCCGGTTGCAGACTAGAGCTGCACCAACAAGTCGCCCCCCCCCCCCGCCGGCCGCTGGCAACGACATCGCTATCCGTAGCGTGAGCAAGGGGTGAACCAACAACTCGCAATCACTTTGCGCTGCGTGGGTGAACTCGGCGCATGATGGGCTGCCATGGCCACGGGACTAAAAATATTTCCTCGGAACGGTATTCCACGAGGCTGGGGATGCTCTGTAGCCGAACACATGCCAGGGTATATACGCTGTCCTGAAAAAATGTGATATCTCGATCAGCAACCAGCAACAAGATGCACGCAACAAACGAATTTACCGAGTAACTGCAGCAGCACGCTCAACAATGAAGACCAACAAGAGACGTTCGCGAAACGTTGGCCAATCACTGCTGTTGCGGAGAAGGATGTTCCCGGGTTGGCTATGCCGGTGGGCGATGCCTCGCGCGTGCAGGGATTCCGTCGCAAACACCAGTTGTTGACCGACGCAAAAGGTGAATCACCAAAAATAGCGTTGTTCGACAACTGCTGTCTGCCGTGGAATTCATGCACGGAGGGGGTGTTCTCCGGGAATATCCGCCTCCGCAAGAGTAGTGGTTGGCCAACGTTTAGCGGGCGTGCCTTGCTCGTGTTTGTTTTTTGGTCGTTGTTGCGTGTGCTGCTTCGCACTTCTTGGTCGAAATGTACTTATTGTCGGTATAGGACAGCTCCACGTGTCGTTATGGGTCTTTTAGATCTTTGAAAAAAAAACGCGCTTGCAACAGTACAACGCATATATTAACACATCTAGCCAGCCGTAACCACGTATTTACACAAATAGTTGTATACGCGGCACGAACCAGGCGATTTAATTCCAGGTACGTACTTGTTGGATCATATCTGCTGGTCCCATTGTTGGTTTAAGCATTGACTTTTCGAGTACCCACGTGCGACTCATTCTCCGATTCTCCAAACACCCGTTTCACCAGTCCAGCCATTCCGGCCATTTTTACGGCGGACCATATTAAATAGGACCAAATGTTACTATTAAAATATGCGAAATATATAGGTTTTTGTGTGTACCGTAGGTCCTATTGAATATGATCCCCCGTAATAGTAGATTTTCCGTCAAGTCTCCTTTCTCCCTGGACTTTCTAGACCTCTTCCAGAAACTAACGGTCCAACAGCGCGCCGCCAGTACACCACACGCCCGTGTGTGGTATCGTTCTCCCGTTGCCGCTTGCTCGCTTACATTCGCTACGTCGATAGCAGCGCTGTGTACTATTATTAATAATAGTGGAAGGCAGCAATATCATCTGTTTTGTAGAGACCACTAAGGTAGGTTGTGTTTGAGTGAACATCGTGCATCCGAATTCCTCCGATCGCGTACCCCACCCCACCGGTCATCGTTGAACTGCCCTTTTCCCCACCGCCAATCAGTGAGCGGTCACCCCTAACCGTTTTGTGGGGCGGCGTACAGTTACGCCGTTTTCGACCCGCCACGCGGCCAAGGCTAACCTTCTACACCCGACCGCGCTTGTTCTGGGCATGAGTGACATCCGCCTCGATGATGATGTGTTGCGCGGACAGAAGCAAACGAACGTCAGGCCGGTAGATACACCTCCTTCGGCCGCAATCTCCTGGCGCCGATTTTTTAAGTTTCGCCTTGAGCATGGGCAATCCTGCTGGTTCAAATATCGACCAGCACACGCCAGGAGTGTAGCGTGTGCCATATTGCTGTTGTTCTAGGCCTAGTTGCTGTGTACTGCTGCGTGCTGCTGCTATTGCTACTCCTACTGCTGCTGCAGCCGCTTCTGGCTGTGTTATGTATTTCATTTTCCTGCATGTGGTAGGCCTGCTTCTTACGTTTGCCCCTCACCCGCCAGCAGCCGCATGCTCCATACAGCTGGAGCTCTACGTCTTGTTTCTATTAGTGTTGTGGTGTGCCGATGTAGTGATGTACACTTCTGCTTTCTGCTGCGTGTTTCTTGCTTCTGCTGGTGTGCACTGCACTCTGCTGGTCTGCACGTGTGTGATTGGTCGAACACAAAGGTCGCCGGCCGTTGTTTTCGTTTTATTTTCGTAGCTCTCGGTCGCAGATCGGCGGTCGTGACACCCATTTGAATTCCAGCAAAATCCGGATTCAGCCAGCTCGAAGGGCGTCCCTATTGTTCTTCGCCGTGAAAATTGGTAACCTGCATTCGCTCGGGAAAATGTTTAGTTGATCCACTTACTTTACTACGTGGGTGGCTGATGCTCTTCCTTTGACATCAAAGCAGAACCTCGACGCAACAATCTATATGTTGGAAATTTAGACAGAAAACACGCGGAAGCAAAAAATAGCAAGCGATCCATTCCATCGAGCAGTCAACACAGGTTGTCTTACTTAGCCCACGATGCCACACATTGCTTCTACTTTCTGGCAGCCTGAACGGCACTCTCAGAGGCGGCCTTGATTACATACCCGGAGGAGTAGTACTGTCCTACTGCTCCTCTCATGACGCCACCGCCGCCTCCCGGAGCGCCGTTCAGGCTGTCAGAAACTGGACGAGATGTATGGCATCGCGGGTAAAGTAGGAGATGCTTTGCGGACTGCCTGCGAACATCGAACGAGAATATACATCCCATGGAATATCTGGCTTGCTTTTGTTTGATGCCTCGTGTCTTCTGTCCAAACACATCCAGAGAGTTTTATGGCTGTTCATTGCGCAGAGCAGCTAGTTCGTGGAGTCTGCTCGGATGTTCAGGCGCGCAGTAAACAAAAAAAAAGACGAGGTATCGATATCGCACCTTGTATTGCGCAGCAGCATACACATACAGAGCGGGGCGGTAGTTTTGCTTGTTGGTCTCAGCACACAAGCTGGGGAAGATGGGCTTCTGGGCGGGCTCCCGCTCTTATGGCAATAGTCAACCCCTGGTTTGATTGTTTCGCACGTCAGCCGATTGCCACTGCGTATTCGCACAGGCGGGTAGGCTACTCTGTTTATACATTTCGTATTATAAATAGCAGAGTCTACGCTATGCTTCCAACATATCATAAGTCTAAAAAACTAGCCATGGCTTTGTATCATCCGTCAATTCGCCGAACACAACACAACACGAGATACATGTACTCTCGTTCTTCCGGCGTCTGGATGCCCCCGTAGAGACCCACCACGTTTGGGTGCTTGAAGCACTCTTTGAGGATGCTCACCTCAATGTTCGTGCACATAGCCCTTTTTTAACCCTAGTACAGGTATGGGGGCCCAGGTATAGCGATCGAAAACACGCAACAAGCGCGGTCTTCGGCCTTACCTGCCTTCCAGGAACGTGCAGCAGAGCAGCGCGAGTATCGTCATGCAGCGCGCGTGTCGTACATTTCCTTATGATGACTGCACCAAGGAGGACACCATCCCCTATCCCCTACCCCAGCTATGCTACTATGATACTATCATACTTCGTGTGGCCGATGCTGTACTATCATAAAGTAATTTGTTTTCGGGACCCTTCCCCGCCGAAATCCCAAACAAGGTTAAGCTGGAATGGAAGACGGTACTGTCACACCACAATAACACAGGAAACTGCTGTTCTGCCAGCCAAAATCAGCCGCAAACTCAACCGGGCGGGGGAGAGAAATATACGATATTTGTTGTACACCAGGCATATCATTCGAACTGCGTTGTATAGTGTCATTTACTACCCGAATTATCTCTACAACAACAAACTGCACATTCATCATATCGGTTCCCGATCCCTGATAACAATTTCCTTTACGACGCTGGGGTCGAACGCGGGCCGCTACATTTTTCGCTCTAAAGGATATTTTCGATCGATCGGAGAGAGGAGTATATGGCCCGCCAGCTTGGGCGCAGCTCAATCTCTTCCCTTGCGCATGTCCTGGCATGTGAATATACCTGGTATATGCACACAGTGGGAGCTTTGCCGTGGCGGGCTGATGCCCGCCGCCGACTCAGCGTATGGCCGTATTAGTCGAGACATCAAGTCAAGGCCAGGAAAGCGACAGTGAGGCCATAAGGGGTGTACGCTCGTCCAGCAGCAGCAGCAAATATAACAGCAGTGTTAACATGTACGTACAGCAGACGCAGAAGGCGTACCTAGTGACTAGTGTGCTTCTTGAAAGCAACAATGTCAGGAGACCGCATGACATTGACTGACACCACAGTACTGGGTCTTAGACTGGAAAACTCGGCCATACACCCTTGACTGCGTACGTTTTGCCTTGCTTGACGTGCCTCCTGACATCTTTGCTTCATGAGCAGCGTACGGTCGACCAATCGTAGATTACCCGGGCGCTACTAAATATATGCGTGCGGCAGTGTCAGCAAGGTAAAAAATCATACATATGTACGTGTACATACAGCAGACACAGCAAACAGTATCTAAACCACGGTAGTACGGGTTCTACAGTACATTGCACCTTCGACCAACCGTCAATCATTCAATCACTCGATCACCCAGGTACCACTACGTACACATGCAGCAGCAGCCGCAGCCGCAGTAGTGTGGCCTATCCTTCATGGCTCCGTACGTACAACCCTCAAATTTCCCCGCCTTGTTCGAGCACCACAAGCATGTTTATCTAAAGGTCATGGTAGATAGATCTACCGCAGTAAAATCATGCTGTCAAAAACATCATTGAATGCGGACCTACTGTAGTACCCGTACGCAGCTCCCTCCGCCAAACATCGGAACTACACTTTGCAGCAACAAAAAATGAAAACCCGCTCGAAACCATTGTCTATTCGGAGTATCTCAGCTTACTACATCTACCTCGACATAGCAACAGCGCTCCCAAGTCTCTCCCCGTTGCGAATGACGCCAGTGGGCACGTGGGCGATAAGGCGAGAGATAAGGCAAATCTTATCGCGAGGAAACGTTTCAACACGCTACGGAGGCACTCATGATCGCCATCCCGGTTTTGATCATAGGGCAGAGGTCGTATTTCATGATTGCAAAGCTTGCCGTTGCCCGCACGCACCGCCTGCGTCGCCAGCATACGACGCGAGCGTGGCCGACGCCGCCCCCGGCGCAGTCAAGGCCGGTGGGCCCGATGAGGTGGAACCGAACGGAAAAAAAGGTCCATCCCGTCGGAAGAAAGCGGGTAAAAGGCTCGAAATTGCGTCTAGCAAAAGCTGAGACAAAAACCTGTCGTAAATGCTGGAGGCTCAGAGACCAACGGAGATATCCCACGTACACACCTGATATGTTTTTTTTTTTAAATGCTCCCCAAGCTTAAGGACGTATCATCGTCGTTTGTCGCCGCTTTGAATCATGCTGAATAAAAAAAAAAGAGACCTGACTGGCAGTGTGGCTCATCCAAACGAGTCGCTGAGTATCGACGAAAGTTGGTCATATTGGTCGCCTGCTACGGTGTGTCGGGTTCGCACTGTTGGGTCCCTAAAAAAAACAACGAAGGGAAAAGGGGGAATCGAGGGATCTTACTTGGGTCAGCAGAGACTGCGCCATGATCTTCATGGATGTGGGTAAGCCCCTCTGTGGTCTTTTTCACGGTCAGGCTCTCTGCCCTTGCCGTACGTGAGCGTTCATGGTGTGACGCGTTACTTCTCGCTATGAACCTTCGCGCTCACGTGCTGCGCGGGCAGGGAGGATGATCGCAGTGAGCACGAAGAAGGGACTCTCCGTGGCCATGAGTATAGTGGCGAAACCCAACCGGTCCCAAGTGAGATCCCTATGAAAGCCCCCAGCTATCGTGCGGTAGTTGGAGGCGAGCATTTTCTATGCGCCGTGTGCTGTATCAGGTTGTGGACGTGAGACCCATGCCACCCGCTCGTCTGCCGCACAGCAACCAACTTGAAGTTGACGTCGTCTTGACCTGTCAGGTTCCGTAAAATAATAAACATCGGAAGTGAGCTGGCATGGAAGCCGCGCGATTTTCTTTTGCTACCTCGATAGACTAGCACTCCAAGAATCAAGATAAATATCAGAGGAGTAAATATTGCTTATCGTGATGCATGATGACATTGCAGTCCGTCATTTTCCACCGTAAGCATTGCACACCGCACAGCCGGCGTACCATAGGCGCTGGCGTCGAGCTCTTCTTAGTCTCGTTGATTTTGAGAAGGTCCGGGCTCCAAGAGCACAGAACGCCATATTCGTGCCCTGCCGGGCTGAACTAGGCCGGCGCCGGCGACTCGTACTCTCTTTCCGCTCCACCGAGAGGGGCGAGAGTTAGGTCGCCAGCGGACTCGCCCATCTGCTCCTCCCCCTTTTCCTCCCGACCTCCCTTCCCTTCCCCGTCGCTTTCGTGTCCGCGCTCAATGCTTGCCCCGGGTATTGCCCCGGGTGCCTCAGTATTGAACTCTCTGACCTGGAGGCAGGTCTACTCTCCCCCCGGAAGTCCCGCCGTTCCCGCGTGCATGTGTTCGTTTACGCAGTTGAGTAATTCCCCCAACTCTCCGATCTACTTTTGTTGACTACCTGGTATTGGTTTCTCGCGTTAGGCGTTTTCCGTGAAGTTCTATTTTCGACCTCAACCACAGCCTTCAAGAGACGCGCGACGGATAAACATACGTCAATCTGTTTTCCACCAAAAATCGGACTCAAAACTAGACCGCACAAGAGGATACGCGGCTTCAACTAGACCACGGGGAAGACCGGTTTCTTGTCATCTCCTAGTCATACAAACGCGATGGGGGCGCTTTTCTTTTCACGCTCTCCATGACGCTTCCTCTTGGTACTTCTGCAGGCCTACATAGCTCCGGAAGCGGTCATCGATACCCGCGTCTGTCGACCTGTGGCCTACGGTCGTGGTTAGCTGCCAGCTACTCCACGCCAAGTAGTACAAGTCCCGGTTTTGGTAGACTCAATACCAGCAATTCAAAGGCGCTACCTGTATTTAAGGGTCTGCCACTTTGATCGCCTGGTCGACCGCGAGCGTCTGAGCATGGCGTCCAGCCTCAAGAGGAATGCGAAGAGCTGTTTGTGTGTTGACGAAGAAAGGTGGCACCACGTGCAGAAATGGGAGATGACAACGCCCGGAGATCACATATATCGTGTGGCGGTCGATATATGGTCTACGGGCGTGGTTACATTCCAGCTACTGCACAACGTGCAGCCTTTCTTGTGAGAGCACGAACGCTTGTTTGCAGTCGTCGATAGAATCAAAAACATGTTCGCTCGTGGATTTGCTAGCGCTCCGTTGAGCGCAACAGTGGGAAACCTTATGGAGGCATAGCACTGAAAGGTTCTCGTTACCCCGCGTTTCGATTGCCAAGCGCGGTTCGTTAGCTTACGAACGAAATGTCAATATAGAGATTTCCCATCGCAACTAGGCTTAGGCACTATATTCCACTTTTACGCAGATGCCTTCATGGCTGGTGAATGGCACGCATCGTTCATAGTTTTGGCTTCCGTAAGATGCAAGCTCCGTCTTTCTACTCGTTCGGCCGCCATCCGTCGACGCAATCTCGACCATTTTGTTCGTGGCACCATGATACTCACTCAACTGCTCTAGTCTTTGTCCTCCCGCCGCCGACACGCTCTCGAAAAAAAAAGGCACAACCCCCGGCGGAAGGTCGACCTCCCCCCAGCAGCGCCTGGGATAAACTATTTTCGCGGCGCCTTGCAAGTGGGATCAACGAGCAACGACATCAAGGAGAGGAACCTGTCGAATGTTGGAGGGTCAAGCGAACCCTTTTCGTTGACGATCGCAACAAAACACGCCATGGTGGCCGATGGCGACGACGCGGGGAGGGGTGGCCACGAAGGTCTCTCGAGTGTGGTGGGGGTAGGCAGCTCCATCGTCAGAGTTGTGGTAGAGCCGCCGTTTACGCCCCTCATGAGCATGTTGAGATTCTCAGAACGCGAGGCGGCGAGTCATTCTGGCCTTCTCAAGGACATTACGTATGTAGTTAGCGTCCGCGTTATGGCTTTCCTTGATGTCGAGGTCGGCATCCTTGATGTTGAGCTGGAGTGCAGCTATATATCGCGGCCATACAATCTGGACTTTGCAGATGCAGAGGTACACATCTTCCTGCCATAGTACGTGAAGCGTCGATATTTGAGCTGTCTCTCTCGCTGTTGCTGCTACTGCTGCTTGGCTCATGCCGCCACAGCTCAAGAGACGGCTCGAGTTGACGCCTCAAGTGATACGGGCAGCTGTACACTACAGCATCGTGAATTCAGTTTTTGATGACCGCACTGGCTGTACTCGAGCCTAGCATCACGGCCACCGACTGTGAGGTTTCGGAAAGCCCCGACATGAAAGCCACATATTTCTCGAGATGGCAGGGCGTGCCAAGTAACCATGCGGAGTTTTTTTTTTGAGATTCTTGATGGTGGGTTTTCGGAAAGTGTCGATAGACGAGAACTAACGCATGGGTTGCTGAACTTTTGCACCCAAGTGTGGTTGTGGGCAGGCTTTGCTGGGCGCGTTGTAATGATGACGAGGGCTGGGGATTCGGTCGTCGTCAACCTGATGGTTAGTCAAGACGCTGTGGATAGGTGAAATGTCTCGCACGGTCTTAGGTACGGGACATAACGAGATATCTCTGTTGCGCACGGAGCTCGAGAGCTGCGGTATCGCTCAGGCCGGGGTGTGGCACAACAGTAGTACGTGGATGGTACGGCTACGTTGTTCGGGCTAAGTTCAAAGCCAAGGTTCTGCGCAATCCATGCCCCAGCCAATCTCTCAGGTGTATCTTATTTCATGAATCACAGCCGGGTGCTGTAGTTCCATGATCTTGGTGTTGGTGCATCCGGCCAGGGGGTAGAGTATATACGTGCATACACTATTAGTCTGAAACGAGCTAAAGGCATGGAGGAAATCACACTCGGTCTCGGATTCCGAACGGCAGCGTCCATGATCGTCAAAATAAGTGTTTCGTCTCCAACCTCTACCTGCACAAATTTACCCTCGAAAACACCTCACTGTCGACAATAGTGCGAGCGTGCCGGCTCATCTTCTCAGCGAACGGCGTCGAAAATAGTGTCGTAGGATGCACGCGTAAAATGAGATATGTTTGGCATGCGAATGAGAGGGGTGGCGACACGAGTGTTCCTCTTGTTCCAAAGACCAAGGGTGTCGGCGACGTCCAACTGTCCATGGCAAAACATGGCAGATGAGTGCTCAGCACGCGCACAATGCACCCATGCCCAGTTTAATCTTGTCGTTCCTGTTGGGGTCGGCGAGGTTGCATAAACAGAACATACTACCCTCGGATATACCAAGCCGAAGGCGAAGAAAACAAAATCAAGCATGAACCTGCTGACAAATACTTTGTTTGGCATTATTACGACTACTGAGGCAAATGGCATAATTTGCAGTCAATTCGCCATATTGCTACCAGCAACAAAAACACCGTGTTGTAATCCACCAGCCGAAGGGTGGGCGGCTACCCACCTTTTTTTGTTACACAGAAGAACCTACAGTTCCTATAGTAGAACTTACTTGAGAGTTCCAGAGTGGTGCGATCTGCCGAGGTCCTGTTTACCGACCCAAACCTTGCAACCTTCCTGATAGTTTGCTCCTGGCAAATTGTTTAGCAAGTTGGGCTTTCCGTCCACGCGCGCATTAAGGCGAACCAACAGCACGCAGAAGTGCCTGCTGCTTCTTTTGCCAAACGGTTCCGACCGTGACTTACCCCATGAAAAACAAGCCATAAAAACATCCGAGGCCGTGGAATGTTTGCTCGAGGTGTGTGCAATCCTCGCAGATCATTTTTGCACTTTTGCATAGACTATTGCTATAAAAACGATACCAACAAAAGCATCCGGCAACTACCCACCACAGTAGCCGGGCTCCACGGCGTTTAGGCCCACGTCTGAAAGTCAATGATAAAACTACCTGCCTGGGCACACGCCAATAGGGCTAATACTCCTCCCAGAAATTCCGCTTAGAATAGATAGCTGAGGCATAGGGTGCCCACAATGAGACGGAACGCACTGGTTTCTGAGCACATCGGTTTCCGTCCGAAACGTTTCAAGGATGATTTAGCCGCAAATATTTTCGAGAAGCGCCGAAACACGAACACGGTACAGTAATAGTACAAGCCGCGCATGTCCTGCGAAGGTGGCCTGCATAGCCACGGCGAGTACTAACAGCCGTCAACTAACTCCCACAGGCATCGGACGCGAAAGCTACCGCGGGGGTGAAGAAAACATTCGCTCATTTTACCCAACCGTTCGGCCGTTGCACGTGCCGCTATCGTTGCTTCGCACAAACCAGGTTCTCATCACCACACCCGCTCGTTCAAGCATCGCACCCGGCAAACGACAACAGAAGCAGCCGCAGCAGCTAAGCTCTCATCACCACACCCGCTCGTTCAAGCATCGCATCGCACCCGGAAACGCAACAAAGACAGCCGCAGCAGCTATACAAGGAGAATTCGAAATGAGCATCATTTCCACCACCTAAAACACAGTGCTACTGTACCAACCTCAAAAGGCGGATAAAACGACAAGCAAAAAACGGCGCCGGGACAGGATACACGCTTTGCCTCTCCACACAGAAGTGGCGGGAGATAACCTTCTCCGGTATATACCTCCGCCACCACCACACGAGGTTGTCAGAGGCTCTAGTTTTCCTCCTCCTTCTTGTTGTATGGTGTTATCACCATGGTTGCGCTCCGAGCGTTCTATCTCTCGGTGTCTGCCTTTCCCCTTCTCGTCCGCGCCGCTTTCTTCACTCGGACGCTTTTTCGGGTTCGAAGAGTGGCCTCAAGTGCCTCTGCTACCTTCGCCGCCTCGACCGCCTCCGCTGCCTCTTCCACAGCCTCGGCCACAATCTTCTCCCAGGTTTCCACCGCCGCCGCCGCCGCTGTGGAGCGGTCCTCAGCTTCCCCAGCGCACATCTCCGCCTTCCACAAAGACTGGTCCGCCGTGTGTTCGGCGTACGACCCAATGAAGCGAACCTCCCCCCTTCCCCCTGGTTGAACACCGCTGGGAGCACCAGGCTTGCCTTCAGCGATCAACATTTCCAAGCGCTTCACGCGCGTTTGCGCTTTTTGTGTCTGCGCTTGCATCAACGTTATCCGCTGGTCGCATTCACGTAGGCATGACAGGACGTCCTCAGTAGCTTTAGTCGCCGCCGGTGACAGGGTGACCGATGATTCTAGTTCGAGGACCGAGGAATCCAGCACGCGCTCTTCCAGCTGCCGTACTGTATCCGCTGCTTGTCCCGCCTTGAAGACGGCAGCGTCCAGCCTCAATGCACGCTTTGCAGCCATGGCGTTCATGGCGCGTGCTCGAAGCTCGGATCGCCTGGCGCTGTTCTCGGGACTGCGGTTGAGCCAGTCGTGCTCCGCTGCCTTGACCGCGGACATCCGGAGAGACGAGATTCGCTGAAGAAGCTGATGTGCCCCAGAAACGAGTCGCGGGAACCGGCGACAGGCGTGGGGGGGGTGGGGGGGGGGGGGGATTGGTGCGGTGCAGAGGCATCGGCCGGGACGAGTTGCTTGCATTGGCCGGGCAAGGCTTTCCACCGAACATGCGTACTGAAACACCGGCAGCCGTTTGAGGAATGAATACTCACGAACAAAGCGGCCCACTATTTTGAAACCGCGAAGCAAGCTTACCCATGTGTGTCTTCGTACTATTATACACGAGGGAAATGAACGAAAACATCCGCAAGCATAACCCCCGCGTTTTGATAACCAGCCACCCTTGACCTCCTCCCCACGCCACAGTACTCACGCCTATTAAATAGAAAAGCCTGCACGCGGCCATACATGGGTGTTAAGTTCTGCAAACAGTTCGTTCTTCCTCACACTCCAACTCTTCATGACAACAACAAAAGTCATTACACTCGTATTGATCTCAGATAACACCCCTCTGCATGGTTTTATTGTATATCTTTCGAATTGCATTATCATTATCGTTTCCTGTGTCGTGGGAGAGAGAGAGGTTCCTCCCCTCGGCCAGATACCTGTATCGCAGCTTCCTGCAATACCCTGGATATCTCGACCACTCTAATTCTACGTCTCTCTCTCTCCCTCCTATTATACCGGCCGGGTTCCTAACTAGTACGGCCTACAGTTGTCTCGGATAACCAAGCCTCCGAATGGTACGGTACCATTCGACTCCTCCAATCTAACTAAAGTAAACCCTAGCGGAAGGAAAGACATTTCCTCCGTACCCCCGGCTACTCGTGCCTCCCCCCCCCCCCCTTCGAAAGAAAAAATAGGGGGGGCGGGGCGGCGGAAAATAAGGCACTAATTCCTGGCTTGGATCGACATACCAGCGATTACCTCACGTCTGCCCGTGCTCGTCACAGGACCTCGTGCTTGCTCGTGCCCGGCGTGGGGATGCTGACCTACGCTCGGTGCTTTGCTTCGAAGGACTGCGTGCGAGGCCTTCCCTTCCAACCAAACTTGCTCTATCCCAGTTCCCGATACAGACATGCCACATTCTCTCTACCAATAAACCCTGCTTTGTCCGTTACTTCGTTTGCGGAGGCCGTTACCTCGTCTACGGACAAACCTACCCTTCTCGACGCGCCCACCTTGTTGATAAAGTCTTTCGCGTCGGACTCCAGGTCCTCATTGACGCTGAAATGGGCGTTTATGACGTCCTTGAGGAAGGAATCCATTGCCTTCGCGTTGTCGTGTTCTGCCGACATGCTGGGGGGCAGAGGGGTCACTTCTTTGTCCACCTGTCCTGTCGACATGCTGGGGGGCAGGGGGACTCTTTGCGCGCTGATCGGTCCTGCCGACATGCTGGGGGGCAGGGGGATAACGTCCGCGTCTATCCGTTCTGCCGACATGCTGGAGGGCAGGGGGGCTATTTGCGCGCCGATCGGTCTTGCCGACATGCTGGAGGGCAGGGGGATAATGTCCGCGTTTATCCGTCCTGCCGACGTTCTAAGGGGCAGAAGGCTTGCGCCCGCGTTTGTTGGTACTGCCGACGTCCTGGGAGGCAGGAGGGGGGGCGGACCTTCCACCGCAGCGTGGACACCGGCCCTGCCCACCCCCGTCCCGCTCGAGCGGGCCCCACCTCCACCTCCTCCGCCAACCCTCCCCTCGTCTCTGACATCAATCACCGGGCCTGCTTCTTCCCCAACATCTATTAGCGACCCGCTTGGAGTCAGCTCATCTATCTGCTTCTCGCTGTGCCTACGTATAGTCGAGAGAACGTGTCGGCGGGGAATGGGTAATACAACGATAGCAGTTATGCGGATATTTCCGTGAAAGCTGAGGTTCTGATTCTGCGATCGAGTCTCTACGCTTTTACTACTATTGATATTGAAAAAATGTTCCTACTCAAGCTCCAAGCAGTTTGTCCCCCAAAAGCTTGGTGTAGTGCCAACGGAATTTAAGATAGATGAAGTGCGCCATCTGCTGGCCATGGAAGCATCGGCAAAAAAAATGCGGTGTCTAAGTAGCCCCGCGAATGCTCGGAAAAGTGGGTAGCGATCGCTCGTTCTCAGGCCTCCCTACTAGGTACGGGACAACAGACACGCGCATGTTGGAGACAGGCTTCAAGGGTCTCTAAGCGATTAGCCACGCCAGCGTGCCATGTGCGTTGCTCTCCTCGACGTGCTAGCAAGCTATAGGGCGAAAACGTCTTCTTTATTCTACGCAAGTGCGGGTAAATATTTCCTGATATGGTCTCGGAACCTAATCGATTTGAAACAACGTTTCATGAGTCTTACCAAAACGGATGTGTGCCGTGCAGCAACTCGTACGTAACGACACCCACTGCCCACATGTCGACCGCGAATCCGTGGGGCATACCGATCATCACTTCCGGCGGCAGATACATCTGCACATCAATGAAGGGGCCGGCGTGGATAGGGAAAAAAGAGAAGCGCCCCCACCGCCACCACGTCCACGTGGAGAGGAGGCTTTGTCAAACCCGTCGCCCCCATGAGCCGTCTAGCCCCTTGAGTGGTTGAGTCGTCCGTTCGATTATCGGTGGACCGTTCGATTATCGGTGGACTTATTGTTGACCAACTGTTACGGTTTACATGTCGCGCATCTCGGAACAACGCTGTTATTAATAGAAGGACTTCGCTAAAAACGCCCAGCGCAAACAAACACGCGGTACAAATCGAGGACGTCGGCGAGGAGCTAGGAAAAAAGAACTCATGCACGACGAAAATGTTGGAGTGGGAGCGCGAGGGTGGGCCATGGGAAAGAGGAGGACCTCTTGTGGTCTCGGCCGGGCCATAGATTTCATGGCCCTGTTGGACTGGCAAAAATAGTTGTGAACACTACTGTAGTAAATAAACACACTCAAATGTTGCAGAGGAAATATGGACTTCGTCTTCGCTGGGCGAAAGAGACGCTATCACACAGCAGCTTCCGTTTCAGGGCCCACCACCTCCGACTCCAAAGAATGCCGTAACTCGGCGCCGACATGCGATTATGGTGAGATGGGGCGCTCGGAATGAGTAGCACACACTCGTTGGGATAAATCACGCGGCGCGCCTCGTACGGCCCTTACCCCCCCCCCCCCCCCCGTGGGTCTATGGTCATACGACTACGGCCATGCATGAGATCGAGTACATATCTCCTATCGAGTACACCCCCCCCCCCCCCCCCCCCCCCCCCGCTCTGGGAGGATCGAAACACGCCGCAAACCCTCACACCTTAGCCGGATGCTTTTTTTCTCTCCTACAGGGAGGTGCGTAGGAGCGATATCAATACACAGCATGGTAGACTGACTGATATGTAATATAGCAGCTATTCTAAAGTCTAACCTGGGTGCCGCAGCCATCGGTCTGTGGGAAGAGTCCGCCCTCGGTCCTAACCGACAGTCCAAAATCCGCAAGCAGCACATTTCCTGATACAGAGATAGTATAAGCAATAGCAGGGGCGGGCGTCGTTCAATTGCAGCGGGGCTCCTTGATAGTGTAGTTCAAATTTGGGCAATCAACTAAGCGGGCTATGGAGGGGACTAGCACGCACGCCCACGAGAAAAATTGCACCGTCTTTCATACGCAGCAGGACACATGGAACGTGTTGCTTTAGGGACACATAAATTGGAAACATGGTAAAGTCATGGAGCAATCAAATGTCGAAATGCAGGCCGAACGCCGGTTGAGCTCGCTGCACAGTTCGTCGCGCGCGAGTTGGGTATAACTTTCGCTGTCAAGCTACATACCGAGATATAGAGTGCAAGGTTCTATACTTCGAGTATGTACGTACGGAAAGGAAAATGGTGACAAGGGGAAAATATGGAAAGACAAGACAAGAAAAAAGAAGAAGAAACTGAGAGAAAACACGACAACAGGGGAAGCCTATTGATAGGGACCGTGTACGGTAACGCTCGTTCTTTGGTTTGCCATTCGCATGTACTACAGGTATATATTCATGCGTACGAGGTTAGTAGTTTACGCATTCCCGGAAACATTCCAGAATATAAGTGAGGGAGAAAAAAAACGTCTGAAAAAATCGAAACACATGCCTGTTCCCAGGTACCAGAATCGATTAGCGGGTGGCGTATATGGTGCCATACGTAGATGGTAAGGCTCGAATAGCGACATGGTGATGAAAAGGCAACAGCTGTAATCCTTATGTTGACTGGGCGACGTGTCCCGGCCAAATCGTCACATCAGAAAGCAGGGTCAGGAAACCCAACGACCTGGGCGACAAGCAAAGCCACAACAATAGTAAGAAGAATCAGCTCCACCTCTCACGCTATCTACCTGTGTTCCATTGTGTCGCCGAACGGCTGGGGCTAGGTGTGGCAAGTTTGCGATAAACTGACTGCTTGTAACCTCAACGCGGTTGGTCTTAGCTTTGGCAATAAAAAATGGTGCGGTATTTTGCAGCTTTTATGCCGAACACTGCTTGGTCGGGAGATGATAAAATTGGCATCCAAAGTGCAATACAAAGAGCTGTACAACAACATGATCCGGCTCCTGCTGTTATGCGAGACGGTTGATAGCACGTTTTCTGTCAATATCTCGGGGTCCCAAAAGGGGCAGGTGTGTCAAATAGTTCATTGAGGGCGATATGTGCGAAAGAGACCCATTTCCCGCTCGAACCAGGGCAGATAGATGGAGCGCCTACCCGCGCGATGAGTCGACGCCATTGCTGCCGGAGTACCCGCGCGCGGCATAGTGCATGGAAATTTTTAGAGTTTAGACTGCGTCGGAAAAGAGAGAACGTCTACCGTACCCATTGACGACGCACGACTAGAGGATGAGGGACGTTCGAGATGACGCTACAAAGTGGCCACAACATGCACGGGGGTACAAGCACCTGTGTGCATCTGTGCTTCTTCCGCGACACAAAGACACATAAATCACGCCAGCTCGGTCGACGGGTAAACCCACAGGGAGTCGGAGAAAAAAACGCGGGTCGCTGTTTTTATTTCTCCAGAACAATGTAAAGTACCGGCACACCTGCCGCTACAACGCCAACCCACCACAATACAGGTACGCAAAGCTTGCTGTTGACCTGGAACTCACCGTCGCGGAGGAGGATGTTGGCAGGCTTAATATCCCTGTGGATGATCATGCGATGGTGAATAAACTCTACTGCCGACACGAGCTGTCCGACGTACTGGACCGCCCGTGCATCTTCAATGGCGGCGCCACTCTGCGGGAAACGCATACGCACAAACAAGACAGAAACGTCACAATTGTGGTGCCTGCGGACAGATTTACCGGCGAGTGTATCCGCGCAAGTGGGGGCCACGAAACACACAAGTCGGAGGGGCGTTTGAGAGGTACAGACTGATCTGTACATCAGCCGGATGTCACAACAGTTAACAACCGCTGCAACTGCTTGATTTGTAGTTTCATGGTGCGAACAGGCTGTTCCAGTGCCCAGCTTGGGCGGCAGCTTCATGAAACCACGCCCGTCATCAAACGGCCGTCACGCGTGGTAGCGGTGTGCGGTAGCTACCACACATCTCTAAGACGGTAGTCTAGGTGTTCGTCTGCACAAGTGCGCACGATGAAACCGTGCGTACCAAGCAACGGCCGCCGCCCACCCGCCCGCCCGCTCGTTTACGCTACGATATTTGCTAATCGCTTCTAACAAGTGTTCTCGATACGTAAGGTTTTCGGAACTCTTGCAACTTGAAGGGTTTAGTTCCGATGTACCGATGCGGTGCTGCGTATCAATGTACGGAAACACCCACCGCCAGGTACCGATACGTTCTGTAGACAAACTATTAATAGTCGAATATTTATCCTCAGACCGCAAAATACATGTCTCAAAGTACCTGTGTCAGGGAGAGCAGCGTCGCATCGGCCTTGGTCATGATCATGTACATCCTTCGAAGCGGTTGGGGAAAGTAGACCACCGAAGCGCCCGCACGTCAAACCAAACGAGGAGGCGAACAAAACAGGATAAATAGAGTCGGCACGTATGTATTTTACGTCACGAGTGAGCGGTGTAGTTCCGGGAAGCAGGTAGCGATCGTCTGTGTAATGTTCTCTTCCTGGTGTGCACTGTACCTCGCAAGCAAGCGTTCCCCTCGGGAAAGTCGACTGTTTCACGCGGACACTGGATATTCAAGAGGCACCCGAAACAGCTTCGAGGCACGGCTGTGATATGCATGAACGTGCCAAACAACGATAACTGGAAGGGAATGAATATCAAATATATCATGAAAATCGGATTCCAAATGATTAAAAAAACGGCTCTATCCACCCTCACCAGTCTCAGAACTTACGAAGACAGCATACACATTGCTTTCACCGATGGAAAAACAACGACCGTGCCCACACGCACCGTGTTTCGTACACTGGGTTAGTTGGTAGCCGACACATCGGTATGCCCACCTGTCTACCGCGTTGATAGATCCGTGCAGGCCGACCACGTGCGGGTGGGCGGAGCACTCCCGAAGCAGATCGGTCTCCCTTATGACTCCAGACTTGCGTGTTGAGGGCGTATCGTATCGGATAAGAAAAGCGTGGAGCGAGTTACAGGCCGCCACCATCAGACAAAAACGTGCATCTTCATAAAGTATACCACGCAGGCTAATAGCGCGCGACTAAAAGAGGGGACACGTCGACGCCATTCTCATGACAGAGCGCGCCGCATGGGTCGTGGATTCCAATAGTTGCAACTGGAGGCGATTGGGGTAACGGTATAACACGGCTTCTCGGCAGAAGAAAGAGTACAGCTGAAACTACTTTTGTAGGGCGATAATGTACACCCATACGAGGGGCAGCGAACGCTCCATCGTGGAGCTCAAGGAAACGCTCGACCCTAAAATAGGCAAAGCTGTCGGCAGTTCCTTATCGACGTCGCTCATCCGATCCGTGGGGTCGTCAACGGTGGAGGAAAGCTGCAACACGGTGACATCCGGACCGCCGGACCTATTACACCTACGAGAAAAAACCCGGTGGAAATCAACGCTCCATGCTTTAAAGTAGAGAAAACGCGTGCCACTAAAGGAGTGTACACTCCATACGCCAATTTATCGGAAACGGCGGTTGCGCTAGAGGTGTCTGTGGCAGCCACCTGTGATGCCACCAGGAACACTCCCTGTTTGGATGAGAGTCGAGCATCAAGACAACGCATACAGACCTGTGCTGAGCTCTACATCGCTGCCAGGGGTCTGCACAGGGCCAACAGAGCACCCGTTGCTTACCTGCGAAGTTCCGGGCTTGATGACCACAATCTTCATGGCAAGCAATTGCCCTTTCTCTGTCATGACCTCGATGACGCTACCTGCCCCCCCCCGCCGGCAGCAATAGGGTCCATCGTCAAGGAATCGAGTGCGCACAGACAAAACGCCCGCAGCAAGCTCGTTCGTCAGAGCTACGAGAGAGAATAGTGAGAGCGCCGGGAGATTTCAGCTCCTGGTCCGCGAAAGAATTGTCTGAGGGGAGCTATGGCCAACCAGGCGATTGTAGCTATTTTGTACGGATATGTAGCGTCAGCAGTAAAGTAAAATGTTGCGCGACATGGCAGTGTCGTATACAGTAGTTGCAGATCGAAATCATTGAAAATCAGACGCTTGGCGGCTGTGGTTGATGCAGACAACCGAAGCGAGATCTCGTGAGCAATATGTTTTCAATTTGGTGGTTATTTTAGCGAATCGGGCATCCAGTAGTAGTAGACGCACTTTTCCTGGTTAATTTGGAGAACCGTGAAGTTATCTTGGCGAGACACGGCAAAAGCCGGATAAAAACAAATAAACATGAACTCGAACATCAAAAAGGGCGCAATGACGTACCGAAAGAGCCGCTCCCGAGGATCGCAGCATCCTTCTTCGTGCGTATCATTTCAGTACTCCATGCGCACAGCACATCCTCCTCGCTCCCGAGAGGTCGAAACTCTGCGGGTACTAATGAGCCTTTGTGGTCGCTCACACCGAGGGAACCAACGCCGGAATCCGCGCTCGATGCTTTCGACGCACTTCCGACGATCGCGGATGCCTCGAATACCATGGGGGAAACTCGGGCCCCTCCGTTCGCAGTCGCGCTCTCTTCTTCCTCCTCGTCCTCGTCCTCATCCTCGTCTTCGTCCTCGTCGTCGTCGTCGTCCTCATCTTCCTCCGCCTCGTCCTCGTCCTCTTCGTCCTCCTCGTTCTCCTCCTCGTCCTCCTCCTCGTCCACCTCCTCGTCCTCGTGTATCTCCTCCTTCTCCTCCTCGTCCTCGTCAATCTGCTCATCATCCTGCTCCTTCTCCTCCTGTTTCCCTTCGTCCTCCTCCTCCTCCTTATTTTGCTCCTCCTCTTGCTCCTCCTCTTCATCCATCACCTCCTCCATCGCCTCCATCTCCTCGTTCTCCTTCTCCCCCTCCCTCCCATTTCCTCGTGTCTCGTACTCCCCGTCCTTCTCCTCCTCCACCCGCTCCTCCTTCGTCTCTTCCCCCCCCCCCTTTCCCCCCTCCTCCTCCTCTTCCCCCTCATATACTTCCTTCTCTTCGTCCTCTCCATCACCTCTCACCCCCACCACCACCTTCTGGTGCTTTTTCTCCATTATATTTTCCCCTTGCCCCTCCATCTCCTCTTTTAACTCGCCACGCTTCTTCCTGTCCTCCCTTGCGCTTGCCTCGGTGTCCTTCTCTTCCCTCTCTTCCGGGTTCCTAGTCCTCTTCTCCGCCTCATGTGTCCCCTCCTGTCTCTTATCCTGCATATTTCCACCCTCTATCTCCCTCGTCTCTGTGTTGCTCATGCCCATCTCTTCCTTTCCCATACCCTTACGCTCCGCCTCTGTCTCCTCACCTTCCGTCTCCGCCTCCTCCGCCTTTTTCCCGTTCCCCTCCTCCAACTGATCTTGCTCCTTCCACGTTACCACCCGATGATGCGTCTCGGCCTCAAATGGAGGTGCCATCGACCTTCCAATACCATCGCCGGGTGACTCCGCCGAGGGCACCGTAGGGCGACGTTGGTTTTCATCGATGGCGTGGAGCCGCGGTGCGACCGCGGAATCACGGGCACAGCGGCGCCAGACAGCCCTCGCCCACGACGAGACTGAGCCACGGCGACTCGAGCCATTCCTTCTGGTAAGGCCGTTGGCAGCAACAGCTCTTTCACCATTGGTGGCGATCGCCCCTTCCCCTGCTCCTACCTCCTGAAAAACGCACGCACGCCGGGAGGGACGGGGAGAAAACGCCCACTCTTTACTTGCTACCGGTATATTATTACGGGGGACCACAGTAAATAGGACCAAATAGCGTTCGTAAAAGTATGGAAATATGTAGGTTTTGTGTGTAGTCCTATTTACTATGGTCCCCCGTAATAGTACGTTAGCTGAACTAATTGCAGTTCGGCGCGAGGGTCTATTCAGCAGGACGCCGTGTGGCTTTGTGTTGGAGCGCTGTATCTGCATGTTGAATGGGTTTCGTAGGGTGAGTGGCGTGATCGGGGTCAGGCTTATCGAAGAAGGATCTTCCGCGCGTTCACCCTTAGTTAAGATATTTCAAGATCACAGCACGCTACAGTACGTACTCAAACCTTTTACCACTGCAAACATAGGCCACCTCTACTGTACTGTAATTACACGCCCTTTTGTCCCAGAAATTTGGGTCCATTTCCAAAGGTGCAAGGTAGTGTCTTCCCCGAGACGAATCGCATCTACTTCTTTTTTTTCCAAAGCATCACATTCACTTTCCAGCTTAACTCGTAGGAGGTTTTACCCTCAGCGGCCTTCTTCTGGACAAGCCGTGGTCACAGGTGTCGTTCCTTCCTCCCCGGTACGTGCCTTCACTTTTTGTCGCGCATAGGGTTCAGCAATCCCACTGCTCGTCGATCTACTGTACACCCGTAATTGGTGCAAGTTTTTTCAAGGGTATCATAGCTTTCTCCAGCTCAAAGTGAGAACCAACTACACTTACTGAGTGGGAAAGGTGGTGTCGCTCGTCCTCTCGGATCCAGGGTTCTAACCAAGCACCGTCGTAATGACGACTGCGTTTACACACACGTTTACACAAAAAAAAACTCAAAGATTCCGCGCCATCGAAGGCGAAACAGCTCCACGGCGACGGCTGTCTACAGTACCAATGCTACATATAGCCAGTCTTCCTACTCGTACGATATGCACAGAATACGGAAGCTACTAGACCGTGTGCGCCATCCTCAGCACGTAAAATAAAACAGGGTTCGGCGTGATCTTACCTGCCGTCGCTGGCATGCTTGGCCGGGCAGCATGGCTCTCAGATGCCTCCATCTGACATACAGAGTAAGAGTATTACGAGTTACGAAAAGGGAAACGGGTGTCTAAGTTTCCCAGGCTCGCAACACAGTTGAGCGGTACGAGCATGCAGTCATACGTACCTGTAGTCATGCCTCGTGTGACCAGCCAGAACAGGAACGTCGGGGGTTGAATGGAGGGAAATCAGTAGTAAAGAGAACGCGAGGCGACAGAGGCGGCAAACGAAAATCCGTTTTGGAATGTCAGGACACTCGGGGACTGATCAACGTGCTCCGAGCCCCTTTATATTGTAGGGATGACCGTCCGCAAGGAAAGGCGCTCGGAATCAAACCAAGCTCGAATGCCTACGACCCGAAACCAAATGGCATCGAAGCAAAGCATAGCAAACCAGACCAAATAGCAAAAAAGTCAGCAACCTTTGGCTTCGGCGCACATGGCGCCACCGCCGCCCCCCGGCCCGCCGTCCCGGCTGACAAAGACTTGTCGATATATGCGGCATCTTCGTTCAACCAGTTGCTGTGCCGATTGCCTGCGAGCATCGAACGAGGATGTAGAATGGGAGGGCGCGCTTGTTGTTGTTTGCTGCCGCGTGTGAGTTCTGCCCTAACAGTTTCAATGAGCCTGTGCTTGATGTTGTGCTGAGTAATTACTGTTAGTTCGCAGAATCTGCTCGGCTGTTCATTCACGCAGCAAACGAAGCAGGGCACCTGCGTATGCATATCGACTTCGCACCTCTTACACTGGTCAGCAGCATGCAACCACCGAGCCGGGCGGTAGGTATCCTTGTTGCTCCCGCACAGGCTCTCGCTCTTGTGGCGCAAATCAGCCCCAAGTTTTTATTGTTGGCACGTCAGGCAAATCCACGGCTTGTTCGGAGACTGCAAGGGGCTACCTGTAGGCAAAACTTTTACGTAGGAGACCGGTCTTTTTGGGCGCGTCAAGGCCTAGTTTGGCGTTATGATACTGTTTTCAGTATAGCAGGGCGGTCAGTCAAGGGGTCAAACCGCGGTCTCGTATTTCGTAGAACGAAACTCCAAAGATCTCGGTGATGTAGGATGTAACGGTCACAAAAGGGAGTTCCAAAATGTTGGAAGGCTGAGCCTATTACAAGCATCTGACAGCTTACAGCTTCTGCACTGCTGTGCTATCCTTGCTGGTCTGAGATGGCGCTGCGGTGCCAAGTTGCACGGCCGGGCGAGGGTAAAGGAGAAGGAATGGGGGATAGTGAGCAGCGCGGTCCACATGTAGATCCCCCCAGCCGTAAAGAGGATGGCAGCGAGCTTGAAGCATTCGTGACCATGATCACCGGCGATGATTTCGCTATCGGTGCCGAGGTGATGCTGCACTCCCTCCGTCAGCACTCTCGCACCCGGCGATCCCAGGTGGTCATGGTTACCTGCGAGGTGTCACAAATGAAGAGGCAAGCCCTCAAATCCGTCGCGGACGAAGTTATCGAGGTGAGTTGCTGGCAGCAGCCGCAGGCCGTCGGCACACAACCACAGCAACAAGTGCGGCCCAACCTGCGAGAATGTTCCTGTTCCATCATAGAACTACTTATTGATAGAGATCACCATGCTCTATACTCGCATGTGCGATGTTGCGATCCTACGCGTCCTGCGTCGCGCTTCATACTATTACGGGGGACCATAGTTAATAGGACCTATGGTATACATAAAAATCTATATATTTAACCATTTCTACTAACAATATTTGTTCCTATTAACTATGGTCCCCCGTAATATTAACACTTGTAGTATTTACTCTGTGCATTCGCGGTCTCCTTGTTGACTCTACCATTGCCGCCGGTGGCTGGTGAGGGACCGGCCTCGAAACCTGATATGAACTGCTGCACGTTGCTGCTAATTATCACCCTGACAGTCTTTGCATTTATTCGCTCTCACTACAAATATACCAGGTAATACACCAGGTATACCTGGTATATATATGCATGTTGCTTCTTCGTTTGCACCTGCGAGCGCTCCGGCAGTTGAATCGCGCGGGCGATCGGCCGAGGGTAGGAGCAGTGCGCCGTACTTGCGTTTCATCTCGGCGCGCCTCGTGCTTGCTAGCATTACTGAATTCTCAACTTGACGACTGCGACGCATAAGGACCAGACGTGCTGTTTAGCAGCACATGTACGGATTCTGAACATATTCAAGGCTATGTACGTAGCCTATGATACTTCTACGAGAAAATGTTAGGAGACAACAGTTTATTCCTATGACGAGCGGCGGTATTTTAGTACTCGTATGGGGAGAACCTAAAGGTAGGCTGTGACTGACGACACCCCACGGCTCGGCGTCCATAGATCGAGGCAGGTGTGGCAGCACTAAATTCATGTGAACGCGCAAGGGCGTAGATAGGTTCATGTCCGTCTGTCTGCCCACGTACCGCCATGATTAAGCTGTCATAAGAAGGCGCGGCAAAGGCGAAGGCCACGATGGTTGGGGCGACCAGTCGAGACCCTGATGACCTGGCCATCGCGATCACTTCTCCAACGCTCTATATACCAACTACGGCTACACTACAATGTCAGCTGTTACAGTATTAGTGTAGTTCCGACTTGTGCCTGCTTGTTGTGCGAGATCGACACTGATTGATGCCGGCAGCACACCGCTCTCGCACAGCAAGCGGCGTATATGTGCGTGTGTAAACGAACGGTGACAGCCGGCACCGCCCCCTTGGTTTGGAGGAAACCGGATTGGAGTGTCGGCGTTCTGCCAGAGTCGCGCGACATCATGCCGCCGCGCTGCTGCTCCTGCAGCAGCACAGTGCCGCTGCTGTACTACGTACTGCTGCTGCAATGCGTGCTTTGGCTGGGGTTCCGCTGTTACATTCTACGTACGAGTGGCATGTCTGTATACCGTAAGCTCACCCACGCTTGTGGGCTTCGCGTGTTCATCGCGCTCAACGAGACGAGCCCTGTGCTTGCTCTCATGTGCTGCCGCTTTCAGTGTACGGGCCCGGCGCAGGCGCGGGCGCTGGCGCCGCTTCTGGCATGGCATCAACTTCTACCTGCGACCTTCGACGCGCCGATATATGTGCCCCGTCAGGATAGTCTCCTCGCGTCGACCAAGCACCAAAGCTTGTAGTACTATGTACGCCAAACAGTGCGCAACATATCTCCATTTTCATTGATGTTCGTGTTCCGGGTGCTTGCCTACGAGTCATATCATAGGTGTGTGATTGGTGAAGCTCACCCATGCTTTTTAGCTGGTATCAAGTTTGCCCTTTTCTGTAGCGGCGGGGCGAATACTGCCGTCTCCTGCTGTAGAGCGGCAGAAGATGTACAAGAAGGAGGAACGCTAAAAGTTTGACAGAGCTCTAAAGTGGCACCTAGTACGAGTGGTACAGTTGTGTGTCACACTACAACGTCACAAGACCAATACAGAGTGTACCACCATAATTGTTGTGTACCTGGTATTAAAGATGAGTTGGACCTTAAACCTCTCTCCGCGACTGTCGGTGGCCATCAAGCAATACGGCAGGACTGCTTCTACTTACAGCACGACGTGTTGACTACACAGCAGATGTATGCATATTCTTGCAGACACCATCATGGGGCCACGGGCTCGGCAGTTCTAGATCTCTGGGCTCAGACTAAAAGCTACTAGGTACGTCTGTAGACAACTCTGCATCTACTAGGTGTGTTACTGCTGTACTCTAGTGTAGTATAATCCACCTTATTATCAAGCGTACTCGTAGAGTGCTGTGCGCACGAAGGTTTTTGGGGAAACACTCTTTTCCGAAACTGACATAACACCCCGGGCGTATATAGAAGGAATACTTGGTCTTCATATTCCTGTTTAAACGTTCCTTGTGAGTCAGCCTAGGGTCGCACTATAGTAGGTAACTACAGTAGTCTAGACTGCAGCTGTCCTGCTGCAGGTCGACCGTCAACAAGAGTTTGTTGTGTGTCTGCATACATGTAAACTCCGAAAGTGACTTCACACGAGCCCTTCGTGCCATGCTCGACAGGGAAGGTGGAGAGGCACGGCACACAACACAATAACATGATAATAAAATAACACACACCACAGAACAAAGACGGGAGCATGGTCGCACGGGATTTCTCAATTGCAGTACACAGCAGAGAAACAACAGCAGCAGCAGCAGAGGTGACAGCAGTGCTGCCGCGATCTCAGAACAGCAGCAAGACAGCAGCAAGACAGCATGGTCAGCAACAACAGCAACGACTTCTGGTTTCCGCGTCAAGTAAACGTACTGCTGAGTGTTAGTCTACGTGTGTCATCACACCGCAGCGCTTCTCTTGATGCAAACTCGATTCTTGTTTGGGGGCTCGGCATGCAGATGCGGCGACCTCACACCGTGCTGCTGGCGCTTGCTGCTGTGTTGGAGTTCAAATGCGCACGAAGATGCGATACGTGTACGAAGCCATTTCAGAACGCTGTGTTTTCTACAACATCAAGTCGGCGCGTAGCTTGCCGTAACGTATGTTCACCGCAAACAATCATGTATGTCGCGCATCCGCGTCATACCCCAGCCACCGTTTCGAGCTCCCGTCCTCTCGCCTTCCTCCCGCCGAGTTTGTGTCTACGAGTGTGTCTCGGCTTTGAGGTGCGTGACGGTGTCACGCCTGGAAGAGACTTTGGGCTCAGGGCTCAAAGTGCGGTGATCTAGGCCGATGGCATGGAGCGCAAAACATGCCTCAGGTTCCTGCCTTCGCTAAAGTGACTTAGTGCCTTTTTTTAGTCAGGAAACTACCCTACTATGTCCTAAATACCTTCGGGGGGACTCTTGAAGGAAATGTTTTTCGACGTACCCACTTTGATGGCGTACATAATTATCCAGAACGTAATGTAGTAGGCCTATCATGCATCTACTGATACTATCTATGCGGCAGTAAAACTCTACTTGCAGTATGGTCTACCCAATATGCAATGTACTGTATACGTATAAGTACGATAGGTGTTGTGTCACAGCTCCAAAATCATTTTTTAGACCTGATTTCGAGCCGTTTTCGAGTTTGCTCGCGATGAGGCCCACCTCTCTTTCCTGGTGTATATATTGTATATATAC
Organism: Nereocystis luetkeana; assembly: GCA_031213475.1. Lineage (NCBI taxonomy): Eukaryota > Phaeophyceae > Laminariales > Laminariaceae > Nereocystis > Nereocystis luetkeana. Next base: position 4,454,912 of record JARUPZ010000003.1, on the reverse strand, counting down.
AAGGCGCTTCGCTCCGCGGGCGGCCTACGCCGCCCGCTACGCTCGCTCAGGAAGGAAAAATGCATCGAATTACGCGAAGCGGACAGAAGGTCGATGATTGAATGTATATTTTTATGACTGTTGTAGTTGCAAATTGGCGACTTGATATTGCCAAGAGTCACATGCCGTACGTACTTACGTACGTACGTACGTACGTACATACCCCAGGTAGGGTACTGATTTTCTTCTTTTGATATGCTGTATGTACCTGGTATGTACGAACGAGAAAGCACAGCATGGCACAGCAGCAGCACCGCGAAAACAATGAAAATGAAACCGAAAAAATCGGAAAGAGAAAAAAATCCCCGTCCCCTCTCATGTAATAATTGTCTGCCCCTAGAACACCTTGCACCTGCCAAAGAAGAAAAATAATGAACGGCAGAGCTTTTCTCTCAGTCTCGTACGCCGCCCGCCCCTCTCGCTACCACCTCGCCACCGATTCGGTCCGGGTAAAGCTCTCCTCCGTCTCTCCCTCTCTGCCGCAGTGATCCCCGTCGCCCGCTCCGCGTGAAGCCCGGTGCTCACCGTGACCCTCGTTCGCCAGCTCGACGATGTCGATGGTCAGACGGTGTACGTCTCTGTGTATAGTTCAGCGTGGTCGCAAAGATAAGCACCGCTTGAATGTTAGCTTGCAATCCCGAACGACCCGTATGGAATCGTACATACTCAGTATAATTTTTCAGATGGAGCTTCCCTTGTGTCTCGAGGCGCACACGGCGCCTAGCCTCGAAAACCGCGACCGCGCTCCTTGCAACCCCTCCGTACCCGCCAGCATCCGCCGACACCCGAGACGGTGCCGGGCTCGTCCGCGTCGCCGTGCTCCGACTACACACATGCACACGAAACGGAAGAAGAAAAAAGGAAAAAAACTGAAAGTGCAGAGAAATTTCAACCAGCCGGTGAAAAAAAGCGAAAGAGAGCCTCCCAAACCGCTGAAAAAACAAAATCGAGTTTTTTTTTTTCCGAGATTTTTTTTCTCTTGTTCCGGGAAAAACAGTGTGGCACGAGAAGCAAGCACGCAAAGAAAGCAAAGAACGCGAAGAAAGCAAAGAACGCGAAGAAAGCAAGATCGTAGAAACGTAAAAAAATCATGGGAGACTCGCTGAGCGTGAGGCAGGTCCTTATTATCAAGTGATTTTAGGAAAAGGATAAACGTAAGTATGTGTATATATATTGCTGGTTGAATACAATCTGCTGCACTGTGGTCTCCTATTCATTTGCTACTGGTGAGGGACAGGGTCAGTATACCCTTTTAGATCTCGGACCGCAACGCTCATCATGAAGATACATGCCGCCAGTCGTGGGCACCTGCTGTTGGCGGGCACGCCAACAGTAGCGAGAGGTAGGGTTGTGTCTTGGCAGACTATAAATCGCCGACTGTTAAAATAGTTTTTCAGTCGGCCTAGGTATTCCAGGTGGATGCGTGCCTTGGTGTGCGAAGCTCTGCGTCTACGTGCCTGACTGTCACGCTCGTTGCTCGACGTGTGTTTTGAGCTACTGACTAGCACCAAGCTAATTAGTCCAGGGACAGACGAACAATAAAGGAAACAGACACCACATTCGTCACCATGTCGGAATCAAAAATACACTACTTAGCCGGTTAGGATTTTTGTCAGACATAATAGAACATGTTCTTTTTTTTCAGTTTTTTTTTCAACCTGGTGCTAACGTACCCCCCCCCCCCCCCCCCCCTCCCTGTCTGGGGGGCTCGAAACAAAAAGTGAGGTTTCGTTTTTTTGTTACGTGCACCCTCGGTCAGTTGGCTCTGTTTTTTTCGCCACCCAACAAGTAATCCGCCGTGAAGTCCATCCAACTCACAGCCCCATTGGGTGGTATTCTTACCCCTCGAATGGGGAGTCTGGGTGAAGTTTCACTCAGGAGGGTCCGAGGAGTACCCGAGTACCTTCCCCTCCGACCCCGGACAGCATGGGTCCCACTATGAGCCCAAAGCGGACTCTTCCCCTGGGAACAGTCGGTACGGCGCCTTCTTCATTAAGCCGACAGCAGCGAAGGGAAACTTAGCTTCCGGTCTCGGTCATGTTATTAAAGCTTCTATTACGGGGCACCATAGTAAATAGGACCTACGGTATACACAAAAACCTATATATATATATATATGAACCATTTTTTTTTCCAACAATATTTGGTCCTATTCACTGTGGCACCCCGTAATAAGAGACCAGGTCTTCCGCAGTTGGGTGCTTCGCCTTCGTCCAGCCCCGCACTTATCCCAGAAGGGAACATGCTGTCGACGACGACATTTTTTTTTTCACGTTTTCCAGAGTTGTTTTGAAGCTTGGATGAAGGCTCGAAAATACCACAACTCTATGCGAAAGGCGTACCCCCTCCTCCCACCTCTCTAGCCGCTTAACCCTTTTAGAACCGCAGTCCCATTTTGGGGACAAACTACTTGAAATTTCAGTGAATTGTCCCCAAAATGGGGACTCCA